>JAPMOQ010028186.1:22148-39434 GCA_026543055.1 Argiope trifasciata | reverse complement strand
CCAGAAAGCTGACACATGGTGCTAACTGTCTTTGACCTGTCATTCGAGGAGAGAGTGTTTGTGCTGAGATCTGAATACGATTTCTGTGATACAATTTCGAGTATTGACACAATTTCTATGAGACAAGAATAGGTCCACATCGGACATTCATAGACAAATCGGTGAAGTGTAGGGGGCGAAGAAATGTATAGACAACCGCTGGGAATAAAATGGTGTCTTTCTTATGAAGAGGGCAGAGAGAAAGCTGAAAGGGTTTAGGTGGGAGGTCTGGATCCCTGATTGGTTCTCAATCCTTATTTGGTTTCCAGTGACTATTTTCTAATCCTGGCATTGAAGAAACCCTCATCAGAAACAAGGTTCACATCAGATAGCTCAAAAAGGTGCCAAGAACTGGCTGAGTAGCCAAGGATTTGGTTATCGCCAAGATTTGCTAAAAAAGTTGGTCTAGCGGTGTGATAAATGCTTCAAAATGTTTGTTGATTAGACTGAGAAGCCACTTTTGTCTCTTATTTAACATTTGCATCCTGTGTCTGTTGTTAATAAAGCATATTTCCTTTGCCTTATAAACTTTTTTGGGGGGTCACCCTTAGTATTTTTGATGTTTTTTCTACTCAGCCTAATCCCAGGGGGAACCGTTTAATTGAGGATGAGCTGCTTCCGGCTTAATGGTTGGATCTCACCAACACGTTGGGTAGAATAATATGTGGGGGTCTGACTTTCCCATTAATGATATTCAACCTTTATTCTAAAGAGATATTACTGCTAAATTAAAGTAACATTCTGTTCAAAAATGTCTATTGGTTAGTAAGCAATGCTACAGTTATTATGAAGGAAGCTAAAGGAGTTTCTATAAAATACATTATGTACTTTTAGTAATAGATTTCAAAAGCATTTTTTTAAAAGAAAATACAGTTTTACATTCCACACTGAGAAGAGCTTTGCCGAAGCCAATAAATTCCTGATGTTGTTGTGACTTATGACATTTTATAAGCCCACTGATAGTTATTTAGCAACGATTTAAGTTGAGGGAGAGTCTCTTGTTTATTCAGCAGTGCCAACTAGAGCCAAGAGTACGAATTTGCTACATCTTGTGTCACTTTTTCTTGCACGACCCTTTTTACAGGAGGGCATATTCACACACCTCACCGATAGTACACTGAAGAAGAACAAACATGCCCGCCCAGACTGTCAGATCACGAGAAAGAATACGAGAAGTATTAACTACTTCGCTTAAAATGACGTGTCTGAGACTCGCATCGAATTATTGAATTTTTAATCTGCAATTAATTGAAAAATATTAAATAATTTAAAATGAAAATTCGCTTGAAACGTATTATTATTAAAGGAATTAAAATAATAGTAAATTCTCCAGTTAGGAAGCTATTAAATTCGTCATTCAATTAGAAAGTTCAGTTAATTCCTATATCAAGTGGTTAGTAAAAATAAATTATAAATTATTCTTCACAATATAATCTAATAAACTTTTAATAGTTAAAACATATTTAAAACTAAAACCTTGATCAATAAAATTTTAATATACAATATGGTTTTGGCAATAAGCAAAGAAAGTGCTTTGAATATAGAAGTTATTCAGAGATTCGGAAGACAAGAAATATTGAATCCTAAAAGTTAATTTCGTCAGTAAAAGTGATTTAGTTATTTTACTCGTATTGGATGAGAATCGATTTGAAATATTTAAACATCTCTGTCACTGTATTCTCTAAAATAAATATCAAAAATATCTCAACTGTAATCTGTGTTTCTTAAAGAGACAGCATCAGCTAGAAAACGTAGGAACCTTCTGGTTTTGCAAACAGATTTATATCAAAAATAAAACTATTATTGCATCTTTTCAAATACAGATAATTTTATATATTTTTTTCTTCTTTTTTAATCCAAATTTTAAAAAAGACTGAAATTTTCAGTCCGAATAAATCCTGAACTACATAATTATTCTTCCGTTTTTGCTTATTTTCATAACTACACTTATTTTTATGTATCTTTGCGTAAGAATTTCGCAGACAGGTTGACTAATTAGTTTTATGTAAATTAAACACGTGTTGTCTGTCTATGGAATTCAGGAAGTTAATTTATTATTGACAGGGTACTTTATTTTCGCAATTGATTCATCCATTACCTGACCTTATTTTTTAATAGAGAAGAGCATAAATGCTTCTTTTTTATAATATCTATAACACTAAAAAAACTAAAATACTTTTGCTGGGATCTTTTCCTTTAAATAAAACCCAGAATATTTATTTTATCAATAAATTAACCTTGTTTTCAGTAGAAGAAGAAATAGAAGAAATCAAATTTTCAAGTCACGTATCAGCTTTAATGAAATCAGCAACCACTAAATGCTTTATTCTACAATTAAATGCTATTAAAATCTTCCAGTTTGTTTCTAGAAGAAATTTGTTAACAGGTTTAAACATAAACTTTTATCATATATACATACATAATAATTAAATTTGATTCAGTATTTAATGTGACTTTGTTAATTATGTTTTAATAGGACATTGAACTCTAAAACAAACAAAAATGAACAAAAACATGAATTTTATTTTTATCATTTCATCACCAAAATATATGCTAATATTCAATTAAAATAGTATTATAAAATGCATTTGTCAATAAAATAAATATGTGAACTACCTAAAGGGATTTTACCCAAATTGATAATGCAATTAGATTTTAATATCTTGGAAATGCTCTAGGTGTCTTAATTTTTGAAGAAACTAAACAAAACATAATAAAAATTTTGATTAAACATTAAAGGAAAATAGGATGCTCATTTTATATTTATTATATTTTAGGTATTTAAAAATCAATTTTAGTTTCGATAAAACTTGGAATTCTTATAAAATTTCAATGAATTAAATTATTAAAATATTTTTAAGAAATTAATGTTTAATTGGAATCACAAAATAACACTCCATTCTCTTCCAGTTTTTGTTAAATTTATTCTCGGTAACAAAGAAACATAATAAGTCTTTTGAAATATTTAGGAATTTTTAAAAAAAATACATCTTTTAATTTTTTTAGAAAATGACATATTTTGTTACTAAAAAGATTAAAGAAATTTGATGTATTTATATTTTAAAACATATGTATAAAAATTCCATAATCCTAACTAACAAAAGTGTCTAATAAAGTCCACTTGCTCCTTAAGAGAATTCATTTCGATATTAAAAGTTTCGATAAAAAGCTGGGCCTCTTTATTTGCTGGAGACCACATGATATGTACAGGATTTAACAGTATTTATTATATCCGAAGGAACCTAATGAACATTTTTTATGTAATTTTATAAAAATGTTTTCACTCAAATTTTATGACATTTCAGAATCTACTTACTGATGAAAATAAAACGCATTTGTCACTTCCACTATTTATTCTTGTGTGACGGATATAATTTTCTATTTCTGTAATTCTTTGTTCAATGAGAGAAACACATTTTTCCTTTGTAGTTAAGAAAACCGTGCAGCTAAAGTATTCGAAAATTATCAATAGTTTCTAGATTTCGGAATTTTAAAGAATCAAATAATGCTGTTTTCGTTAACAAGATGAATCTATCACTACTGATTTTTGATATAAAAAGGTAAAAATTATTTTTCTGACATTTCAATAAATATATTCTTCCATTCTTTGACTGATTTCTTTTTTTTATTTGATGAAAGATTTTTTTTTGCTAAGAGATTAAGTGTGACTTGATTATAAGGAGGCAGCTTAAATTATAGTATCAAAAGATTATGTATCAGAAATTAAATTTTTTACCTTTTCCAACTAAATTTGTATCTTAGAACATGGAAGGTGTTAACTCAATAGTGTCTTAATGGCAATATAAAACTTAGGTTAGGTTCTTCTTAATTGACTGAGTTTGAAATCTACTTTCTTGTTTCATATGGACTATTACTGACTATTCTAGTAATGACTGGTGCATTTTGAATATCATTTTTTTTAAATAGACAATTGGGATGAATATATATTGACACGACTTCAACTGACGCCCTGTGGCCGAGCGGCAAAGTGGCTGGCTCGGAAACTGTGAATCGCCTGTGACTCTGGTTCGAATCCCAGCGGAGGAACTTCAACTGGAGCAATGTGGCCGAGCGGCAGAGTGGCTGGCTCGGAAACTGTGAATCGCCTGCGACTCTGGTTCGAATCCCAGTGGAGGAACTTTTGACTTTATTTCTATTAAATATTATAATTTATTCAGGAAGTTTTCAGAACAATCTTGATCTTTGTATGACGTGTTTTCCGGGACAGTACTTCCAGTTATTTGCTATATAAACTACTGTAACATATCTATCGAAAATTGTCTTCAACCTGAGCAAGCTGCTGCGTGTGTTAATAAAAATCCTTTATTTCAAATTAGTCTGCATTTATACGTGACAATATGTGGTTTGTAGTTTTTAGAGTAGGAAAGTAAAGATTTTAATCCCACCAAATTCTTAATTTAATTATTTTTTTCACCGATAGATGACGCTGCTAAATAGAAAAATAAAAACCGATATTAAAATGTTGCGTTGGTTGTGGTTATTAACAACTATGTTTTCAATGTAACATCCATTTCCAGCAACAGCGTGGTGCAACATAATAACCATCATTACCTCATCTGCAGTACAGCGCCATCTTACGGTTACAATGTTAACTAAATTTGTAATTTGTTGGGATAAATTTCTGTGATTTCTGGAGCTTAAAGGGCGCAAATGACACATTTCTGTCTCGTTCCATACATCCATTAGTCAGTGGGAACCCAGTAAGTAGTCTAAATACGAAATGTTAATTACACTATTATCTGAGTTCATACTCTGAATTGAATAGGCAGGTGATACAAAAGGTAAAATCCGTGATAACATTATTTGATTTATATTATCTAACTTTTTGACAAGTTGGAAATTTCCCTCAGTAGATGTATGCTTTAAACTATTAAGCAGAAAGTCTTTATTAAAATTAGCATGACATCAAAGGCATATTTTAAATAAATTTTGGAATAGATTCTTCGAAATATTTCATTCCCTCTATAATTTCTTTTATTTTCGAAAATCTTGCCATATTTATTCTCGAACAAAATAATTTGGTGAATTAGTCTGAAACTGAGAGAGATTTTTCCGTTAATAAATGTAATTATTTGGACATGAAAAAAAAATGTGAATGGAGAAAGCAAAAACCCATTCTTTTATTCAAGAATAAATTGGCTGTTAGAAATATATTAGTAAAGAATTAAATATTCGGGTGGTTTAAAAATAAATTTTCGGCTTAAAAATATTAATAATATGCAAATAACATTGATATGGGACAATATAAAGACAAAAACCGTTTCAGCAAATCTTATTTATGTTTATGGAATGACAATATGTGAACATTAATTTTTAAATTGATAAGTATTTTTCACCTTTTCATACTTTTTGAAGAGTTGTTGAATCCCTCATTGTTCGCTTAGTAGTATTTTTAAAGCAAAAGTAGTGTCAATATGTTTCATTCTTTTGAGCTTAATTAAAATCACGCATATTATACCCGACTATGATTATTTTTTAAAAAGAGAAATGTGTAGAACAGCTGAAAAACCCCTATTTTAAAAGAAAATGAATGTGTAGAGCAGCCGAAAGACAAATGATATAATAACGGGACATGCATGCATTTCTACAATCACCTTGATTTAAAAAATATACTGTTAATATTCTGTTACTAGTCTAAATATTGTTTCCCTGTGTCATTAGTACCACTGTAGAAAAGAATCATTCACAGATACAAATTTTCATTTGATGATAAATAAATGAATCAACCGTATTTTTTGACAAAATTTATGATTATTTTCCAGCATGGTAAGTAATTTGGTGATTTTAATAAAAAAAATAGGAATTTTGTGAAATACAAAAATTGTTGACTCATCTCTATTACAAAAAAATAAAATCTGGAAAATTTCATATGATTTCAAAAACTGTCGGTAAACTTCAAGATCTCAATTAATTCAAGATGCTTAAACAATTCAATAATTTTTTTTAAAATGTTGATCGTAGTAAGAGTCTTCCTCTTTGCATAGGCTTATTACTACTTCATCTTGAGCAATTTGGTGCCTACTTGGCTGTTAGTATCTACCAGTTCTGTGATTTTGCTATTTGGAATTTTGTGCGTGTGTTTTTGACATTAAAACCGTAATACCTTCATCCAAAACGTTCAAATGAGTGAGTAGCTTAAAGAAATAATTCTTTTATCTACAGCTTTATATAAGTGCATAAAAAATTTGTTCAGATTTATTTTAACATTATTTACAAATTCCACACAATAGTTGAAAGTTCAATCATGGAATAGCTCCTCTATCAAATTGGAGAACAGACTCCAAAAACAATCTAACGTTATGTAAGCTTAAACAACTACTTTAAGGATTGTTCCAGAAATATTTTTCATCGTGTAGATTCTAACACAGAAATCCGAATCACACTGAGTTTCCCACAAAAGCAGGAAAAACTTCAAACATCAACTTTTCCTTTCATGCCAATATTTTCATTGGGTGGATCGTAACACAGAAATACGAATCACGCGGATTTTCCCATAAAAGTAGGAACAACTTCAAACATCGACTTGTCCTTTCATGTCTCTCCTTGTTATTCTCTCTTCATTCCCTTCAAAAAATAAATACCTCATTTTATTTTCTTCAAATCTCCATCTCAGAGTTCTCATTGGTTCAATTAAGTCCCTTATCACCCAGTAGCTACTCAACCGCAATTCCTTAATAGTTTCCAATTAATCATGGAAATGTTGATCATGATCTATTTCTGTAGATGACTCCTCCCGAAAGCATGTTAATTATACTTAATTCACAGCTAATATCGACAAAAATCCACCTGATTTCGACACTTAACGAAAATGATTTCTGGTTATTGGCCGTTTCTTGAAGATTTGTGGAGTCCCTTCATAAGGGAAAAAAACTGTCTGGATTTTTCGACATTATTCTCCCTTTAAGATATGATGCATATATTCGAAATGACAAAACAGGCATCTGTGGCCCATTATCTGGATGCCACAAATTAACAGACACATTGATACCAATAGTAAATAGGATCCCCGTCTGGTGTACCGCTGTCAACCATGTATGGGATAACTAGAAACGTTACATCTAGCCAGAAAGAGAAAGAGAGAAAATTACTATGTGAGGAAAAAAGGGAGCCATACAAGAGTTGTTTTTCAGTATCAAATATGTGACACATATTTCACCATACAACCACCCGATTATATCCTTAACATACCAGAAATAAATAATGAAAATAAAAAGTGCCAAAAAATATACCACCTTCCGAAAACGCCGGTATTTTATTTTTCCTGTTTTAACCATATTCAAAATTAGAAAAGAAAAAAAAATTAAAAATAAAGTAATATAAATGAGTAAAGTACGAACCAATGATTTTCTTAAAAAATAGTTTGCCATCTAAAACACCTGGGAAATAATACAGAGCAAACAGCAAAGCAGAAATCCTGGATACTTTTTCTCATCTAAAAAGACATTAATTAAATTTTTGTAAATAAAGTGGTTCAGGTTCGCCGTTAAAATTAGTAACTTAATGTACTGGTAGTATCTCACCTTACTTGTTTAATTCGTTGATTAATTAACATTTCCTTTTTTTTCTTAATTGAACAAAACTTATCACTCCATGAAAACTTCAAGATTTTTTTCTATCTTCCTATTTCTTTTTTCGCATTTAATTTTTTTATTACGTCCTTTCTTTTAAATTAACTTCAAGGACGCTCTTTTCGTTGACAATTTTAACCTCCATGACAGACGAAGAACCAATCAGATTTTCACCTGAAGCAACAGTGATAATGAAGTTGCGAAGTTTAAAGTCGTTTTTTATGGGGGAAGGGTAATTAAAGTGTGGAAATAATTCTCGTTCTGTGAGACAGGGACTATTTAACATAGGATTTGGTAGACTTCTTAAAGGTTTAAATTAGGGCCATGAGAATATATTATTTGGTAAATGAGATATGCTGTTACTGGTAGGAATAAATTTGCTATTGAGAGAAATTCTTTTGCATTATGTTTATTTTACTTGAAAGATTTTATAAGAATTTCTGTTTATAATATGCAAAAAATAGTGATAAAAAACTAAAGTTGATAAATCATTCTATTATTAATTTTATTTATTAATATTTCATAATCAATTCTCTATCTTTATATAATTTTATAACTTTAAGTAATCAAATTCTTGTGTATATCTATGTATATCTCGGATTTAATCAAATTTTGTACTTAAAAGAAATTTTACTTTTTAAGTTCATTTACACATTTCTTTAATAAACTTAAGGTCTTTTGATCAGGTCTTTTCTAGCCTGATTTTAGCCGGCATTAAATATATTACGCATAACATTCATGTCCCCATAATTCCCTTTAATTGTATTTTGAATGGATCTTCAAATTGTGACAAATATTTCAATTGCGTTGTTTTAAAAGTCTTACGCCTTTTCTATTAAACATGTTAATAAACTGTCATAAAGAGATTTCTATAGAATCTTATTAACAATACGAAATAAACCATTGAGATATATATGAAGGCAGATCGGAATGTATATTCCGTTTTGCTTTCTTTCTTTAATCGCTGTTTCATTTTGTGCAGTAATCCAAAATATACACAAAAATAAAACATGTTTCAATAACTATGAACTATATGATTAATTCTCAAGATTATATGCAAGATATATATGCTGAAATAATGAAACTGCGTTTAAATGTATTCAATAATTGAAAAATGTTATTGAAAATTATAAAAATTTAATAATAAAACATAATAATTAAATAATACATTTAAAAACAAAATTCAGAAAGGGATCAATAAATTGATATCTACAAAAGTTTACTTTTAAAAATTTTGAACCATTATAAAAAAAAATGTGTGTATGTGTACAGTAATATATATTTTGAATTTACTACTGATAAGAATTTACAGCAAAAGATATTTTGTTTGATTTTTTATTCATTTAAAATAAAGAAATAAGTAGAATTAGTTTAAAATTAGAAATTATATCAAATTTCATATATCTGGATCAGACGGTCTATCTTTCATTGTACCAACAGGCACAGACTCGCATTTTTATTTATTTGTATCAAAGAGAAATTTTATTCAATTTTTCTGTATTGCAGATAAATATAGAAATAGATGAATATAGAATTAGATGGATTTAATAGTTTGCATATGACACTTTTCATCAACATTTGAATGAGGGAACCAATAAAATTAAAATTAAATAAAGAAAGTAATTAATAGCAATTACAACTAATGCCTTTTAAGAAAATATTGTTACCGATTTCCTATATTAATCAGTCGGGTTCTTTTTTTAACCTTGTATATAGTGGGTGTGTATGGTGTTAGAGATGAGATGACACACAGACACTGATCAGTCCTTTGGTAGAAAACACAACACAGACGTTTATTTACAGGACGACGACAGGACAGCACAAAGACGATAAATATACACAACACAACTATGTACAGGAGACAACTATATACAGCCGAGACGAACACACAGGACAGCACACTACAAATAGTAGTCAACAAGCAGAAATTCCGTAGTGACAATGTCCACAGCTCACCGAGCGGTCAGACAGGATTCAGCCGGAGAGGGAATCTTTAAGGTATTCACTTTACACCACTTGGGTTTCTCCAGAACAGGCTGAAACCATTCCTCTATCTTTTCTTGCCTTTGCTGTCGACTCACTACTTCGCACATCGGGACTACTCCTTAGTTCGGGACAGCTCCGTTCCCGACGACGGCACAATGGGCTACGACACAGGCTTTATCAGAATAGGCCACACAACCGTCCTCCGTTCAGGACTCCGCAGTTCAAGACCTCTCTATCTCTAGGTCTTCTTGATTCATTCCGCCGCTTTACTTGTTTTCTTCGTTGAACACTAGATCGTTCAGCTTTGGCTTCTCTCCACTGCCGCACTTCGGCTTGACTCCACTTAATTCTTCTTCAGATCTACTTTCCCTTTTCTCCGCTTCAATATGAGTTGGATTACCGAGGCACCTAGCCCCAGGGGGGAGGGCTTATCCTCGTTCTTGATAGAATAAATTTAAGCCTAGCGGTCAGTATACTGCAGTGGTACTCTCCGTAGAGCATGGCAGATGTGATGCGCCTGGCTGCAGGACTTATATATAGTGATGGAGGGCGGGGCTAAACATCTTCTGGGCCAATCAGGAGCTTCTCGATGTATCTCGGCTCCTAGTGGACGGATCGGGTAAATTCTCGATGTTTCGGGTACTTTCCATTTTGTCGCCAAAGTCGTGACCAAGTTTGTTGCCAAGCCTTGGGACCTCTCATCACTCACTATTCCACACATACTACTGTAAAACTCTCTTCCTTACCATGACAGTATTAGCGCGGGAAAGCAAAACCGCAGGTTAGTAACAATATTATTGAAATGAAAAAATAAAAATATTAATGGATTTCTTTTAGTTAGAAACCAATTCTGTGTTTGCTAGTTTAAATATTAGCATGCCACACACTGGTTAAAAAATTTCAAAAAATCTTAAAATAAATTCGATTTTTATAAAAATATGTTTATATTTTATTCTATGCAAATTAAAGTTTCTATATTTTTTCCATAATTATACGCATTACTCAAAAAGCAAAATTTTTTATTAAAATTTAAACAGGGAATTAGATTATGTCACATTTTCGATTAGATTCAAATTTTGTGTTTTTACCTCTGATTTTGATGAGAAAGATGTTCTAATAACTAGTATTTTTTAGTTGCAGCTAGGGCCTATTTTTTTACATTGTTAGGTGAACATCACAGTTACAGGCAATTGAACTTTAAAAAATATGAAATGTCCATTTGAGCTGTATTAAAAATGAAGACAACACGAAATTTTTAAAGACTTGTACATAATTCTCTTTAATTACTTGGTTGTAATTAAAGGCTTAAACTTCCTGGAAATTTAAATTAAAGTTCCACTGCTTCCAAAAGTAGTTTTAGTAGTTTTTTGGAAATTTTTTTGAGGAAATATTTTGCATCTGTTGTAGGAAAATGTAATTTTTATGGAAGAGTTTTATTACCTCAACTTTATTATCCTCATCATTCTAAGGTATTATATTCTTTTTTTAGGTATAAAGCGATTAAATTAATGTCTTCCTTGATAGATTTTTTTTCAAATTGTATAATTTCTCTCTTTATAAAAGAATATAACTGAAATGTATATAAAATGGGGAAAACTAATTTACTCATAAATCGAAATTTAAGGGATTTGGAGGAAAAATTTAAAAGAAATTAGTACTTTTTGCACATAAAAATACATCTATGCCTCGAAAACTTTTCTAAGGTACAAGTTTTGAAAAATTTATTACCATAATATTCCTGCAATCTCTTTGCTAGAAAAAAACCAATTGTAATTTCTTAAGCATTATTACCAGATAGTAGTTTTTAACAATTTAGTACTATTAAAGTATGAAACGATTTTACAACGATATCAATGACTGCTGTGCATAAGTGGAAGTAATCGATGTTGGCAATGGAATGTCTGAAAACCATTGGTTATTAAGTTGGGTTTGCATTCGGTCATTTATCAGATGGGCAGTAAGAATAGACTGATTTATATTTACTGCAATTTGATAAGATAGATTCAGCCCTTCTATGGTTGTCAATAAATTGCCCTTTTGGAGTCAATGATTTTTTCTATTTCATTCTGTGTACCATATTAAAATAATGATGAAACAAGGTAAAATAAATAAAAGTCCAACATACCTAAATTTGGAAACTTATATTTAAAAAATGTCAAATAAAAAGAAAAAAACATACCCACTCATCCTCACAACCACATGTTATTACGAAAATGTCTCATGACCAACTGTTTATTGCGAAAGCAATCTGTGATAAATATACATTAGCACTGTAGAATATAAAATTATTAACGTACATATAAATTATAAAGTGAAATATATTTGAAATAATAAAGATTGAAATTAAGAAATATTGTTATGAAATTTACACTGCTTTCCTGTCTAAAAAGTTTTTTTGTTAAGGAATATACTATTACAGATATAATAAAAATTTAATTATGGTGGCTCAAAGAAAGTCAAACTTAATGGTGGATGCTAAACTTAATAAGCATCAATGTCAACATTGAATGTTTTTTGCGGGAAATAAAAAAAATACCCTGAATAATAAACAATCTTGGTCAAAGTTCCATTATGCTTCGAGCTCCAGCATTTGTTCTAGAATTTGTTGCCTTGTATTGGAGCTATAAAAACCTGTGAGACGATGATCATGTCAGTTAATTAATTTAATTGAGTTGATCTAAGCTAGTTAAGTGAAGTTTCTCTTCGAAGTGTTGATCTTCTGCGAATTTTCTAAGCGATTTTTATTACTACGATAGTTATAAGATATTATTATTAATAATAATAGCTATTATTTACTTGTGCGTTGACTTTTAAAACAAGTGTGTGAGGGCTATTAGCATGTAGGCTCTATTTTGCTAGTGTGTATTGGTGTAGAATAAGCATCGTTATCTATTAGTGAATCTGTTGAATTGTTCGCCATCCAATGTAATGACGAATCACTGAGATTTTTCCATAATGATATATATTTCCAATTTTTTAACATTCATAAATGTGGAGTTTGTACGTATTTCGATTTTCAGATTTGCGAGTTTAATAAGACTGGAACTCTACATTATATTGAATATTCTTTTCGTAATTTATATGCGATAGTTAATTGTTCAGTTAATTGAAGTCCGTTTTTATAAATTTGAAAGTAATGTTTTTTTCGTTTTATAGTTATAATTTTTTTGTAGCTCAACTAAATATAAAAATCCATATTTATCAATGATTTTTATTATGAACCTGTTATGATTATAATTACGTAGGTATTCTTAACAAGGAAAGAAATCCATTTAGTCATATTTTATTAATTTTATTATTTTGCACAGTATTTAAAAGTAAAAAAAAAACTTTACTATTATAGAACACTACTACTTTAGAATAGCAACTTTACATAAGTCTTTCATTATCTATATTAACCCTAATTATTATCCTAAAAAATAAAATTGTGTGTATAAAAATAAAATTGAGTTAAATAAGCTTAGAACTTAGAACCACTCCGAGTACTCCAAGCAAGGTAAAAGAAGGTTAATATGAACTGCAAATTTCGTCAGACAAGAATCTATGACTGACAAGCGTTTCTTAATACTTTATCTGGAAGACAAATGGTGGATGATTTTAATTATTACATTTCAGAAAAGTAGTCGTTTAAACCAGCATACCCGTTAACCTTCTGATACATAATTTGAGCCAAAAAGATAAAGCAAAGAAAAACAAAATGTAAACTTTTGTTGGAAAAATACCAAATCTCTATTATGTAAAGAAGAGAAACATTCTTTATGATAAAAAGAAAGCAACATAATCGTAATTACATTCTTTCAAAAGATAATAACGTAATTTTTTCATTGCATGCGTCTGAGAAGTCAAAAAGGAAAAAAGTATTTAAAAATATTAGCCTTAATAAAGACAAGTCTGTATAGTTGGAATCCTTTTTATACGAAAATAATCCAACTTAAAGAAAAATATTTAAAACGATATTTTCATGGCGCATCACAAAAAAAATGTTTTACGGATTATTTATTCTAAAATGGTTTGTTGTATATTTCTCATAGTATTCACATTGCAGTTGCCAACTTTTTAGGACAAAGTATACATCCAGGTTTCAAAAGTCAGCATTATATATATATTTTTAAATGAGTATTGATTTCACTGCCTCTATCGTTTCTTCCCAAATCTTTTGAGAATTATGTAGAATAATTTTTAAAAATTTTTTAATACATATTTTTTTTTTAAATTGCTATCTTTGTGAAAACAAAATTTTATACTGGCTTTTATTTAGTTCTTGCCACACCAAAATCTTGAAATTTTGTAAATTTATGAATTCGAAATAATGATATGTTATAGTAATAAATTAGAAACTTAATTGTGATTTAATCACTTATTTAGTTACATTTTTAGGCTATACTAATGGTTCCCTCTTGTGTTGAACATGAACAAACAATATTGTGGATTTTTATTTAATATTTTTTATTATAAATTAAAGAATAAAAGAAATACAAAGAAGTTAAACAATACTGAAATTTTCAAATTATAATAAAAAGCATGTTTTATTTTGATATCTTAGTTTAATTGAATTATTCTCATTTTTAAAAATAATTTTTAGCGTTACATTGCAACTATATTTTGTTACTTTGAATTTTTAATCCTTAACTGGGAAGTGGTGTCTGTAAGCCCAATAATGATAGACGTTCGGTCTAACCCTTTTCCATTTTTAGCTCAACTGAATGGATTGACCATGTAGCTTCCTGTTTCATGACAACCACTATGCGTGCACTTTTTCAAGCGGTTTCAGCCGATGCTTAAAAAAATATTTCGATTATTTTTTTTTTCGAAGTCGGTAAGACCACCTTCCTGTTAGTGTTCCAGTATTGTACAAGCCTTAGCAGCCGGTTCTAAAACTTAGTCTTCGAAATAATCCAATTATTATCATCTTGCGTAGCAGAGCTCAAGAAACTTTTCAATGAAGGAATCAAGAAACTTTTCAGATTTTTTTCAACTTTTCAAAAGGGATTTCAGTGATGAGGATAATTGTACAGAAGATCTTTTGGATGAAACCTTATATTTGATTAATTCTGATATGAACGTTCAAATATAATTAATTTTTTAAGTAATAATGTGTTTTTTAAAATTTATAAAGTATATTAATATACCTAGAGAAATATATACAGAATTTGTAGGTTTATTTTTTATACTAGTTTTTAACTTGTATGTTTGAATATGACTTGAAAACCGTGCTAGGAAAACCACACAAGCAAAAAAATAAAAATGGTTATTATTTCTCATGACAGTTATATTTTTTACACCATATTGTTTTCTATATACCTTTATATACTGGAAAAGTAAATGTGATTTACAAAATCAAAAGTGATGATTTTTAAAAAGAATATTACTTATTGTAAAATATAATATAACGAAAATATATGTTCTAATGTATTCACTTTTTCAATTACAATATGTTTTGAAAAATTTCTAAAGCATACCTGTATATCAAGTAAAATATCTGCTAAATATATATAGGCAAATTTTCATATTAATACATTAATTGAAAATTTATTTTGAGTGTAAGTGAAATACGGTCCCTCAGACCTGTTCTAAAATTAAGTTCCTCAAATTATATCTCCAATTAAGTAAAATTACGTCCCTGGTTAAGGATTAGGTACATGCTCATTAGCAATCTAATTAAAAAGCTGTATGTATTGTAAGCGACACATTCTATATCCGCAGTTTAATTAATGAAATAACACTTTATCTTTTTAATAGAAATTGACCACTTCATTAAAAAACACAATGAAGAGTTTTTTTCTCCTCTTATTTATTCTTTTAAACATTGTGAAGAAAACAAAAAAGTCATTAACTTATTTTTTTATCTGTCCTCTCAAATTAAATGTATATTTGAAAGTAATTAAGATTTTCCTGCAAAAGTCCTTTTATTAAACTATTTCAAACTACTTTAAGTCGAAAAAGAAGAAGTGGTAATCAGATTTCCCTTTGTTTTAAACTGTTAATGAAGTTGGAAATTTTTAAGACTTTTTTTTTTGGGAGGTTAATTAGGGTCCCAGGTATAATTTCGTATTCACTTTTAGAAGGCATCACAGGATTAATCTGACAAGGGACTAGCTTTAATTGTACATTTTAATTATCAGGAGAATAAGTTAGTTAAAAATACGATAAAGTTTTAAAAATCTAAGTGGGAGTAAAAAAAAAAACTTTATAAAAGTTAATAACTGAATTACCTGTTAACCGAATGTATTGGGGTTTGATAAATTAAAATTCAAAATTATTATCCACTGTTTTCGTATAAAGTTTACATTTACACGAAGTTTATAATCCATTAACAATATACTTTGAAAATTTTAATTTCCTGCTTTGTATTAATTCTATTTCAATAAGTATATTGTTATGTTTAGTTTAGTTTAGTTATATTAACGTCCCGTTTAAAGCAACACGAGGCTATTTTGGGACGGACCTCGTAATTTTGAACCACGGTCAGATGACGACGACGACACCTGAACTGGCACCCCCCTCTCTACACCACGCCACACCAGCGGGAGGACATTTGGCCTGACAGATTTAACGTGCAACAGACCCCCTCACACGGCGGACCTTCGGTGGAATCGAGTCTCGAACCTGAAGCCCTCCGGTTCCGAAGCCGAGACTTTACCAGCGGGCCACCGCGGCCCCGTATATTGTTATGAGGAAAAAAAATTAATGTAATGGTTGTACAATGAATAATCAAACAAGATCATTAATGAATTACGACATTTTATTTTAAAAAATTAAAACCCAGACAACAAAATACAAAGGTGACTTACATATAACATAATAATAAAACACCAGAAAAGAAGGGGCAAATCATTATTAAAATCCCAATCAATCAAAGAAAGATATCTCTCATCTACTTGATTATGCTGCATATTACTGTTTATCCTTAAGATTATAAATAACTCTACTCACATGTTATAGTTCCCATGACAGGTGATTGAAGGGTTTTGAACAAACAATAGAATTCGAGTCTTAATGTAGCGTTTGCACTAATTTTGAACAATCGGATTTTTTTTTCTTTCTGACGGGGACAGAGTTCATTTCTCTGTATTCCTTCAGTATTAAATATTATGAGAATTTGGAAAATTATGTTTACACAGCATTTCTTCATTTTATCATCAATTAGAGATTCGTGATAAAATGAAATACTCCATCTTCAATGTTTTGTGGTGATTACGGAATAATTGAAATAATATTAAAATTTTCCGATTTTCGGAGGTGAATTGGGATATTTATGGACTTTCAGAAGAAACTGACTCGCTATTGTGATTCGATTGTAAGAAAAAAAATCATTTAACACACTGTCATTGCTAAAACGCATCAACGGTCCATCTATCTTGGAATGATGCTTATTAATGGAACAAAAAATAATAAAACTCAGAGTATGAAAGCAAATTCAAAAAGGTGCAATCGTATCATATTTGAAACGATAATTCTTGCAAACAAGCCATATTATGGATAAGTTTACTATTAAGCATATTACAAAAAATGGTTCATTGGTAAATCAGACAGGCTGAGGTGAATGTGAATGGAGTTAAAGAAGATATGACTGACCAGAATCAAGTATTATAATATGTAGTTACATGACTATAAAATAACAAGATTATCTATCTATCTATCTATCTATCTATCTATCTATCTATCTATCTAT
>JAPMOQ010028186.1:0-22138 GCA_026543055.1 Argiope trifasciata | reverse complement strand
CCAAATCTAAAAGTTATTATTTAACGAAGACTAAAATAAATAATTGCTGTTCCATTCTTATTTCTTTTTTTATTATGCTTCGATTCTTGAACTCTTTAAATAAGAAATATTAAGAACTTAACAGACAGATTAAAATTTAAAAAAGAATTCTTCGAAAGACGGCTAATTAGGTTTATGGGAATTAAACACATGATTGCCAGCCATGAAATTGTGTATACTGATGACACCTTATCTCACTTTCGAAATTGATTACTTAATTACTTTTGATATCTTAATCGAAAAAGTGCTGAATTTCTTCTTCTTTGTGTGCCCCCTTAAAAGAAATGAAATATTTCCACTTTGTTATTTTCCTTTAAGTTAAATGCGGAATCCATCCCTAATTTTTATTTTACTTCAAAATCAGAGAAAGATAAAGTAAAAGCAACCTTTTTACTTCGTTAATGAAATTGAGAAATTTTAAATTACTTCCGCTTCTTTTTAAAGATTGTTAATTTCCGGTTTCACCTTTGGCATCAGTATGGCGTTAATAATTCGAAAAATAAAACTGTGCATTTGTAGACAGTAAATAACTAGAGTTACAAAAAATTTTGTTATCAGACACGTGGTTAATTAAGAATTTAATAACTCTTAATATACTTTAAACAACTAATGAATAATTTTTATTGAAGGGTCATAGATAAGATTAACAAGAAAATGAAACAATTGTCGAGAGAGATTATATATTATTGTATTATTATTCAAAAGAATCTTATAATTCAATATAGTAAAAATTCACTCATATTATTGAGGGTTTCAACATCTTTGCACTGAAGAGAATAATAGGGATCTTACACCTTACTTACTTCCCTTGTAGCATTTATATATTAAACAATATTATTTGATATTGAAAAATAAGTGCAATATTATATAACATTGTTGAATATTGAATAATATAATTTTATACTACAAACTATTGCTCAAAACTCCGTATTACCAGGTCAATGATGTGCTAAATACTCAAGGTACATGTTCTTCAATATTTATGATTCCTGAATAATAAGAAAATCCAAAGGTTCGTATTCTAAATGGCTTGTAAAGACACTTGTCTCGTTTCTTTATTCCATGAATTTCAACACTTTATTAATCTTATTCATGCATTGCGCTATTTACGATCTTGTTGCATCATTGGTCCTGATGAAAATGTAGGCTTAGATTTTTAATAATTGAACCTAGATACACTAATATAATATTAATGAATAGATAAATTAATTATGATTCTTTGAGAGATTAGAAACTTGCTATTATTTGCACATCTGAATGGCTTTTCAAGACACTAGTTTCGTTTTTCATTCTTTTTGTTAAGCGCAAGCAACTTATTCACACATTTCGTTAATTTTTAAATACTGTTGCAATATTTGTGTTGGTGAAAATGTTAAACTCATATAATATTTTTCAAAATTGTGGATAGATATATTAATATTAAATTAAAGATAAATTAATTATTCTTTGAGGGAGAAGAAACTTGATAGATTTAGCCATTCTGAACAGTTTTTCAAACACTACTGTTGCTTTTTCTTCCCTTGCAAATAGACACGAGTAACTTATCCATGTATTGCGATGTTTTTAGCTTGTTACTGCATTTTTTTTAATGAAAATGTTAAACTACATCTCATTTTTAATAATTGTAGATAGATATAAATTAAATTAAGATCTTAACATTGTTCATAGTTTAAGAAAATCTTGGTTTAACTCTTAATTTGGCTAAGTCCGCTACAACGAACAATCAAATAAATAAAATCTGGTGGGTTTATGAAAACTTCTATACGCCTTACATATCTAACAAAAACTTTAAAATATATTTCTATTACGGTAAAACAAACAGAAAGTAAAACAGATATTAATAACAGAAATTAAAAAATATATATTTGTAAAAATATCTTGTCAAATTAAAGGTTAAAGAATTAGAGGTGAATAAGTCCAAACAGCTAGACATGAATTTATAACATTTTTATTTCACCTGCTGTACTGATTAAAAGAATGTTCAGCTCATTATTACGTATAAAAATGACCACATATTCTTTATTACAATGAAAGACAATGTAACATGTTCATTTTCGTGTGACATTTAAGAGCAAGAAGCAAAACGAATAAAAAAAACACATTTTCTCCTAATAAAGAACTACTTGTATAATTGACTATTTTTTTTAATCTTTTTATATGGCTGCTTTTTATTCTTAACCTGTGGACAAGAATGCTAAGCGCTGTACACTGAAACATTGTAGACAGGCTGAATAATTTTTTCCCTCCAAAAAAAGACTAATTAAATTTTTGTAAATAAAGCAACTCTTGTTGGCCTTTAAAATTAGTAACTTAATTTACTGATAGTATCTCACCTTACTTACTTAATTCACTAATTAATTAGCATGCATTTTTTCTTTCCTTTATAGAACTAGTGCGTATCGCACCATGAATGAACTAAAAGATTTTTTTTATCCGCGCCCTCTTTACATTATATAAAATAAGAAAATAAAACACCGCAAAATCATTTTTTTTCAATGTCTTTCTTTTAAATTAAATCTAGGGAAGTTCCTTTTGTTAGCTATTTTAACCTACTTTAGGTGACAGAAAAAAGCAAATCAGATTTTCGTCTCACGTCTCCGCGTTAATGAAGTTGGGAAATGTTAAGTCCTTTTTTCGGGTAATTAAAGCCCAAGAATAATTCTGAACGCGCAACGTTTCTACGAGACAGGAATGATCTAACAAAGGATTAGGTTGACTCCGCAAAAGTTTAAATAAGTATAGTGAGAATAGACTAATTGGGGAGTGAGATATGCTGATGTTGGTAGAAATAAACGTCATTAAAAATTTTTTCCAAGGCTATAAAAATTTAATATTCTCAGAATTGCGAAATAAAAGTATGTAATAAATAATAGAAAAAATTATTTCAATTTCTACTTATGTCAATAAAGAAAAATCTTATTTCAATTAATAGACTAAATTGAGAAAAGAGATACGCTGATGACGGTCTAAGTATATAAGTCATTCAAATTACTTTTTTGGAAGGCTTTATTTGAAATTTCATATTTTCAGAATTCGAAATAAAAGCATGCAATAAGTAATGTAAAAAAAATTCAATTTCTACTTACATCAAGAAAGAAAAATCTCATTTTAGTTAATTTTTATTAGATAATTATCAAAAAAATTATTGATTTTCACAAGAACTGAACTCGCATTCTTCACTTTCGCGTTAAAAATACTGAAATACGTGGGTCTCATCGATTGAGCTATTGCTTATTAATTTCCGCTTCCGTTACAAACTGCTAAAATTCCATTTAATGTATTAAAAATGAATTTAATTTAATTAATGAGTCAGTATTTGGATACAAATTTGTATTAACATCGTCATCCACTACAAGTTTTAAAAAATATATTCGAACTCAAGTGGATGAATAAAAAGTATTTTATAAACGATAGAAAATTTTAACAAGCTGTATAAATTAATATTTATAGGGTGAATGTCAACTAATTGTAGGAAAATAGAGGAAACTCTATTGCAAGATAATATATTTTTACTTTTCAGTATACTTAGTACAAAGAAAGTATAGTAATCAATAAAAAATTTAAAATCGAGATTTTGATGAATCTGCACGTTTCAGATCTTCTTGAGTTCAAAAAACACATTTTTGGAAAACATCCCTTGATCTTTTGTGACTTAGTTAACTCAAAAACGCGTCAAACAACGTGTATAAAATTTTGTTTACACCAAATTTACAGAATTATTTCAACTTTTGAGTAAATTCTGCTTAGACTATGTCCGGCCATTTGAATATAAATTAACATGTTAATTACAAAAGGAAAAGGAATAGATGAATAGAATTCAATCCATATAATTGGCGTTTATAGTGTAGATGCTTGCCAAATTTTGAGCCAAATTCTACTAACAGTTTTGTTTATGTCTGTCTGTCCTTTAAAAAAACGTGATAATTAAAAAATCCAATGATTTATCGATATCAATTTTTCTTTTTGAGATTTTGCGAATGTGTGCAGTTTTCTGTCAAATTCTTGCTTCAATCGATTGAAAATTCTTGTCAAAAATGCGTATTCGATTTTGGGATGAGGTTAAAACTTGACAGGGATTAAACACCAAATGACGCCCCAAGGATAATACGATGGATTGCATAAAAATACAAAATCCACGCCAAAAGTTACTATCTTGTAACTAGAAAATTTTGTGGGGACTATTCCCGCTGGCTCTATATAAGCAGTTTTTTCCCATTTATATACAAATATAATTATCTATATCTATTATCACCAAATAAAATTATTTTTACTTCGAGATATATTGCTTTTATCATAAACATTGAATAAATAATGTAGTGCATATCAAGAAATTAAATTATTCACCATACTCAAAAGTTATTTAAAATATCAGTTAATTAAAAGTAACGGGATGCTTTTAATATTTTTCTATCATAATTTCCAAAATTATCGTCATATAAATATAATTTTAGCATTTGCTTAAAATTTTATAAAATATTTTTATAATGGTGTAAATTCAATATCATTTTATAATTTTTATTTTAATACTTCAAAAAAAATCAATGCGATACATATTCATGCTTTTATAGTTATGATGATTTCTAAACTGATTCCATTTGTCCATCAAGTAATTCAGTTGCGTTCTTTTTATGAAAGTTAAATTAAAATAAAAACATTACTTTATTTGAAAGGTTATTTCAAAGAAAGTATTTATCTTGCAATTTGAACTTCACGGCATATCCCCTATAGTTTCCACATGGCATGAGAAGAATTAGATTGTTTCCATTCAATTTACCTTTTTTAATCTTCATCTTTAAACTTATCATCTATAAATAGGAGTTTTAAATAAATACATTCTATATCAATTACTTTAAAAACCAGGAACGCAGCAATCCGTATTCATAACCAAATCCCCAAGGGCTGCTAATGCATTTATATTTTATTATAATGAAAGTTCCATCCATTATTATAAATTAAAAAGTATATCGTGCTTTTATTAGAATTCCATTTATAATTATGAATGAAAAATATATCGTTCTTTGATTCTTTGATTAGAAACACACAGATTTGAATAAAACGCACCTCTTAATTGTAAAATGCTTTTATGATAGTTCATATTTTTTTTTCTGTATAGTTGTGGAAAGTAAAATTGAAAAGTCTAGAGACAAACTAAAAACCCTTCTAATAGGTAAGAATGTTTTATTTGAATCATTTACATGATTATATTTTCAGAAATTGTGGATTACGGTAAATGGTATCCTCTCTAAAGTAAATAAATCACAAATAAGAATGAGAATGAAATTAAGGTTAGTATTTAAATTGGGACCTAAAAGGATGAGAGTGTATTGATTTATATGTTTAAGAGTAAGTGAATGTGATAATTGAAGAATGCAAGTAATTATTTAATAAAATTAGGTATGTGACCTTACCACCAACACAACAGATCTCAGTCAGATTTTACACCAAATTAGAAGAAAAAACACCAAAAATTCCGCTTAGTTTTTCACATTGCCTAATGAAGCATAAAAATGACCAGTTTTTGTCAATAAACATGAAAACCAAAGGTGCATAAAACATCCAAAATTAATGCTTAGTTTTCTACATTGTATGATGAAGCACAGAAAATGCCATTTCCAGTTAGTAGACGAGGAAGCCGAAAGGATCTCAGTAAAGTTTTACACCGCAAAAAACGGAAAAGAAAATACACAGTAGAAAAAAAAATCCCTAATTCGAGCTCAGTTTTCCACATTGTATAAATAATCACAAGAAGGCACGGTTTTCTAGGGCAATTTAAACACACAGGTTACGAGTTGTTTCAAAATTCAACCTATAAATGCTAGTTGTATTTCTCCTGATATATTAATATATTTTACAAATTTTTCAAAATACATTATCGCTAGAAAAATTGATTATGTTTGAACATACATATCAGAATCGGTTGTATTCGAACTTTCATCGAAAAACTCTTAAGTACAATTATCCCTAAAATCCCTTTCTGCTGCATTAAAAAAACTCTGGAGCACTGCTTCATAATTGGATAAGTAAACTGGATATCTCGAGCCCTAAGTTTTAGAGCCATCTGCTAAGCCTTATTTATCACTGGGACACAAACAGGGAATGCGACATCAGAGACCGCGTTAAAAAATAGCTGAATTATTTTAAAAAGCAGTCACTGAAACCGGTTGAAAAAGCTCACATTTATTGAACGTCAAAAAAAGGAAGCTACAGGGTCAATCCATTCAACTTAGTTGAAAATAGAATAGAGGTGATTGAAAGTCCATCGATAGCGGCATCACAGACACGTTAGCAGCATCACGTCGCCAGTTAAGGGTTAAATTTGCTTCCTGTGAAGTATTTTGTTTCATTTACTTGTCACATGCGATTTTGAGCGCTCTTACTTTTATATTTAACTCTCTTAAATAATTTAGAAAAATAAAATTATTTTTTTCAGTATCACCAATATGAGAAGGCGGGTTCTTTTTGTACTTTTTTGACAACGGATATGGAAGTAAAATAACAGACATGTTTTATTTTCTTGTTTTATTTTACATTGTTTAAATTATTGTGTTGCTTTATTTCGTCATCAGAAGAAATGGGGTAGAAATTTGAGAAATATTTTGAAGAATTTAAATTTTTATTTCAAAAGACAATTTGGAACTAAATCGAATTCAAACATGTTTGGAAGGAATAAAAACTAAAATAATGATTAAAAAACAGTGATTTTATATATATTTGATAGTTTTCATTCTCTATTAAATTTTACTTATTCATTGAATATCGCCTACTTATGTAACTACCCTTATTTGAAACTACCGTTTTTGTATAATTGTTTAAAATTTTCTGAACAATTGCAATATGAATAGAAATGTATGACCCTTATGATATTATTCGTTGTCTTAAGTTTAAATATTGTGAAAGAAACCTCAGAAAATTTAACAAGCGGGAATGATCTTCCTATACCATTCTCGCATACGGTCTAATGAAAGTGTTGTCCCAGAGAATGCCATATATGGCACTGGCGTATAATATGTGTTATCCTGTTACGATTCTTGTGGAGTCTTTCAACTACTATCTGTTATGGATTTCACCGCCTTCTTAGCCTTGTAGGGGATGTAAGGGGTGAAAACACAATCAATCAGCAGATCCCAATAAGAAACAACGACGGCATTTATTAACAAAAAGAACACGAACATACATACAACAACTATTTACAATCGAGACGAACACAGGCAGCAGACAATAGCCCAATAGTAGAAATCTGGTAGTAACATTGTTCACAGCACACAAAGCAACTATGATCAACAAAGCACTTCAGCATTTGCTCCACACAATGCTGGCACTCCACCTATGCTATGTTATCCTTTTGAAGATTCGTTACTTGTCTACGACTCAGACTACTCTGCAATTCCCCACAACCTTCAGACTACCGGTCTTTTATAGCTCCCGGAAGGTGTGTTCGGAACCGTCTCGACCAACCAAGGTGTATCTCAGTTTCAATTCGCAGTTCCTCAGATGGATCGTGACATTTCTCGATGTTTCCTGTATTATCCATTTTGTAGCCAAATTCGTAGTCAAATGGCCGCCAACTTTGTAGTCAAGCTCTGAGATAAAAGACGCGACACCAAACCAGCACTCACAGTTCTGATCATACATCGGTCTTCCAAGTGACTTAATTAACCATGTTTGGGAATCAGCTTTACAGTCTTGTAACATACCATTACTCTGTCAGTAGCTCCAGTAGTCTTAAGGAGAAATTTAAAATTATGTTTCGAAATGAATAAGATGCACCTACCTGTATCATACAGCATTCTTGAAAATGTAACTAAAAGAGTTAGATATATAAAGAAGCACATATAACTTTTCATATAATATTTTTGAATTTAATAATAACTTAGAGCAAGTATTGTATAAATCTCTGATATGAGCCTCAAAAAAACAGAACTACTTTCTGTACTTTTAATGGCTTACTTGAAGTATACGGAACTTATCAAAATCTTTACTTAGACAAAAAAAGAACCTGAAAATGATAAGACCTAATAAATCTTAGCCTAAAAAAGACTAAACCTAACATAGTAAGAAAACATTCTACTTCAAATCTAGTTCGCTGAATGAAGCCCCATTTTCTTTTCGAAACCTTATTCGCGGATTTCTCGTGGGAACGAACGGATTTAGAGCAGCCTGTATACACCGTGGATGGTAGCAATTGAGATTAAATTTAGCCGAAAATGGTTTCCCTGAGAACTAAGGAAATCCTAGGAAATTGCTTCTGTAAAAAATAAGAAGATATTGTGGTTTATTAATCCCTTGAAAATACGAGCTTTTTTTTTTACTGCAAGAAGAGGAGGGATATTAAAATTAGTGTTGAGGTTTGTATGAATGTAGTACTGAAAAAAATACTAAAAGATGTGCTTTTCATTTATTATTAAAAAATTACTAAATTTAAATTATTAAAAATATATTAAGATTTTTTAATAGATGAAACCGAATCAACCTCAGACGATTTGAGATTTATATGAAATCATCAATATTGTATTATAAGGATCTTTATTTATTTGCGTATACCTCTAATATAAAAATTGTAACTTGGAAATCAGCCCGCTTATTCTTAAAAGTTCTGCTAGTTGAAAATCATTCAAAATTATTTTTATCAGAGAATTTTTGTTTTGCAAGAACTATCAGTAAACTTGAATTATTTTCTGTACTTTACTCATTATTTTATTAATGCTTTAACTTGGAAAAAGTATCTGATTGTGTATTTTTTGTTTTAAGTAGGTAAAAATAGCTAACACAAAAAACGAAATTTAGATTGAAAAAATCTCAGATACGTTTAGATAAATGTTTTTTTTTTTTGTAAAAATTTGCTTTCAATATTGTTAAAGAGATTTTAAAGTATTATATTAAAACCACTTCACTTTACCTTCTTTAAAGAAATGACAGATTGTTATTAACTAATAAATTGCCATTATAAAGTACAGTTAAGAAGTTGAAATGGTGCTTCCAAGTTAGTTCTATCATCGGAAAAGCCGATTTACAATCATCTGCATTGGATGATGCTTAGATGCTGAGCCAGTTATTCCAGAGCTTGGAGATAAACATAGCGACTATTAGGCGGTGAATTTGGCAACAAAGTAGATACTGCCAGGAACATTGAGGATTTTAACGATCTATCCAATAGGGACTGATTGGCCTAGAAGGTTCTCTGCCATCCTCCTGGGAGCTATAAAAGGACGGTAGTCACAAGCTGAAGGCAGTGTGTTTTGAGTTCAACTCTGGTTAATAGTTGAATGAATTCTCTATCTGAGTGCTGTCTGGCTTATCGTCGTTTTTCTGCCTTGTGCTGTTGCGCGCTTGTGTGCTAATGTGCTATAAATTATTAATTAATTTTATGTGTCACTAGCTGTGAATTTTTTCTGAGTATCAGTAGCTTCGTGTTAAATAAAGTCTTAGTTTATTACAGAGACATGTTGACTTTGCGTCAGCACACACTCACTACAAATAAACCCGATGATCCATAACAGTACCATATATACAATATTTTAACTTATTAAATGTTTAATAATTGATTAATCATTAAAGGCTTCGATCGATTAAATTATAAAAATGTTTCAGATTATGTAATTAAATTAGAAAAAAGATAATTAAAATTTATGTTTTATAGAGGATGATAAGAATAGCAGAAACGGTTTTTAAAGTTTTGCTCAGCATTCTTTCCATAGAATTTGAAATTCTTAGCTCTAATATGAAAACATTAAAATATTAAGGCTAATCAAATTAATAAATTATCTTAAAATTATCAGTTTTTACCATTTTTGTTCTTAGTTCTTGATTCTGAATAAAAAGAATGACTAAAAAGAAAAAAAATTGCTGTGCGTCTTTAAGTTTGCGCTTACTTAACTAATTTACATCATTTCAAAGTTAGTGAAAATTTAGTTACCTGGAATTTTGAACTTAACTAAACTGAATTTTTTAAAACTACGTTCAATTTTCAATCAGCCATTGTTGATGGCTGGCAAGAAATATCTATGTCATCTGTCTTTTTTTTACTTTAAATTATGTTTCAAAAGTCGAAAAATTTCATTTTAAGTTCCTTTTCTTTTAAAATCTTTTGTATGTTTTAGTTTGTCTATGAAATTCATTAAATTCTATCTAGATTTTTCTTCAATTTCTAATGCAATATTAAAGAGTGTTCTCAATTTTTAGACATCAGATTTAAAACGTTATTAAAATTAAAGTTACTCGATATGATAAATTGTAAAATAATCAATTTCAAAAATTTATATTAAAAAATTTAAATTTAAATTTTCATCTGAATTTCTTTATTTAAGAATTTTTTAGTAGCTTAAATATCATTTAACATATACTATAAAATATAATTTTGTCTTTACAATATCCTCTTCTTTTAAACAAATTCTTTTCTTTAAAAAAAACCCCTTCGTAATACATCAATATAAATAATTATTTTAAAAACATCGTAATTTTATCACATAGAGAAAAGAAAAAAAAAATGAAATTGTTGCAAATTTTCATAGAAATATTTTATGGGATGTCCCTGGACTCCAATATCATGTATTAATTATAAGTAAAATAAACATAAAGAAGATTTTTTTTGTGTAAAAATGTGGGTTCAGAAATGAAAAGGGCAAAAGGAAAAAACAAAAACCGCCGAAGAAATAAAATAAAAACTCTTTATTTATATAATAGTTTTAGAGCAGACGATATATAAGTTTAGTGAAGGTAAATTAAATAAAAATTAATTTTTTAGAAAAAAAATTGAACTGTTATGAAATTTTTCATTATAAATTCGTCTGCAAAATATTTTTAGTCAAGAAAATATTTATCATGATAATTAAATTGATATAATTTAAAAGACAATTTTTTTTTAAATTTTGAAACAAAGAAGAATTTATTTTTGTACAGTTATATTTTCGGCATATATCTTCGTGAAAATTAAGAACTTCAGTTTAATTTTCACTTAATTAAAATTCTAATTGTAATTAGAAATCGCATCGACCTTTACGTAAGATATGCTTCCAAAGATAAGATTTTCTGCATATAAGATAAGAACTCCAAGATAAATATGTGCCAACATTAATTGCTTTAAAAATGTACTTACTTGTAAAGCATCAACATACAGAATCAGATTCAATTTTAACATTAATAGATATATGCTACGATCAGTGTGCATAATTGATTATTATTGATATTTAACCGTCATTGATGTTAAAAGAAATGTTAATAATAATATTAACATAATTTTTGCATTATCGATTATGTATAAAACTCATGATACATATGAATATTAATCGATTATTCACCTTGACCGATCTTATTAATTAATTTACTTTAAAGTCATTTACCAAATAAAAGGGCATGAAATTAATTTGCAACAGAAAATATTTTAATAATTTCAGAAAATATTTTCATAATGCCAGAAAATATTTTAATAATTCCAGAAAATATTGTAATAATTCATTATTAATAGAAGCGTATAAAGGCATCCTTGTAGAAGAATCCTATTAAAAAAAAGAATTATAGTCCTAAAACGTTTTAAAGAATGATTTTTGTGAAAAATTTTATTATTAAATTGCAGGTCAAAATATCGTAACAATTTACACGAAAAAAATTGCAAGAGTTTCATACGGTGTAACTATCAGTGAAAAACATAATTAAATATAAGAATAATGAATATAATGAAAGAGGAAATGACGATTTCTTTTTTATTTTGTTTATGAAAGTAAGAAAGAAGAAATTTATTTTTTATTGCAAACCACGTGGCTACATTTTTTACAACATAAATCTTAATATATTTAGAAAATCTAATCGTTATTGTTTTTTCAAAAGAAATCGGGTTTATTTTTTCATCACCCTGCCTTATTTTCCCCATGTCTAGCGTCAAAAGTCACACGAAAAAACAATAAAAAATGGTACTCTAAATCAAAAGTAATCTATAAAAATATTTTAATCTTTTTAATCTAGTAAGAGTTTTGCCCTTGCATTTATAAGAGTGCAAAGCAAACTATACTGCCTTGTTAATTTTTTTAACCATTAAAAGAAATTGATTATAATTTAGGTATAGAATTCGTATTCACTGGCCATGAAATTTAATAATTCAGTTTATAAAATATATCATATCTGATTCCCAAAAGTTAATTAGTTATAACAGTTCTTTAGTAAATGAGGTGAAAATGGTCACTTTATGAATATATTTCGATATTTAATCATTAGAACATTTCTTTCAGACTGTGAAAGATTTTAAAAAATGTAATTTTCTTTTTTTTTTTTTTTCTGAATTATTACTAACAAATCTCATTTGTTCTGAGTTATAACCTAATTTTTGTGACAGAAATGGAAATTGGATTTCCACCTCGCTTAACACAGTTTATCAAGTCGGAACATTTTATTTCTAGATCATTAAGTCGGGAGAATAAATTTACATTCGTCTTCATGGGATAAAACAAGTTTTTATCTCGTAAATTGAAGTTTCAATTGGAATAATAAAACTAAGTTCAAAGGAAAGCTTATACCTTCCCGTATGTGTGAATGAACATAAGATGAAGTGGGATCAGTGTCAGAAAGTTATCTGGAGAATTTTGCAACAAAGCAAGGTTTTCGTAAAAATTTACTATGAATAAGAGAAAAAAATAATTCTTTTGTGACTTCACTTAAAAAAAGTAATATAAAAAAGTTTTAAATTCAATTCCTATATAGATCAATAAAGAAAAAATATTATATTATATTATATAGATATAAGAACTGATTGCGATAAATAGCATGAATCAATATTTGCTTCGAGGATTTATTATTCTTAGTTTTCATCAGCAAAAAAGAATAATCAATCAACTCACCGTCAAATATTCTAATAAAGCAATAAATAAAAGTTTAAAAAAGTAATATTAAAAATTAATTCCATTCTTACTTACGTCAAAAAGGAATTTTTTATATTAGTTACTTTTAATTAAATAAGTATCAAAAACATTATTAAAAATAAAAAAAATCATTGATTTTTACAGGAATCGAATTCTCACTCATCGTTTTCACTTGAAAAATACAGAAATCCTAACATTTTTACCGACTGAGGATTTTTAATTCTCATTTTATACTGCTCAAATTATATTTAAAGTATTAAAAATTAATGAAATTTAATTAATAAATCAATATTTTAAAAAACTGTAAAGTGTCATGTACTGCAAGTTAAAAAAATGTATTTGAACTTGAGTGGTTGAATAAAAAGTATTTTATTAACTAATGAAAATTTGAACAAGGCATATAAATATATATAGACTGAGTTTGAACTAATAGTAGGAATTGAAAAAGATCTTTGAAAATATGTTTAAATGATTCATTTTTTTATTAAATATTTTAATTTATTAACAGTTTTATGAAATTCAAAAGTACGTAAATAAAAAATTAAATTATATAATTTTTAAGTGTATACATTCCTCATATTAAAGGAATTACTGTGATTCAAGAATTTACCAAGAACCTGCTATGTAATCACACAGTTTGTAAAAGTTAGGCCATGATTAATTACTCAAAACGTTTTTGAGGTTCTGGGATGTTAGATGCCTTCATACTATTGATAATTTCAGAAAAGATGACTGAAATGATATAATTCATGAATTTCTTTCCAAGGTTCAAGTTGGAAGTCATAGCTAAACTCATAATTAATTTCAAGAGGATAACGAAAATTTTATAACAAACGATTTTCGTGGACTATTCGATGTCGAAATTTATTATCCCAATCACATTTTAAGATGGTCGAAATTTCAGAATTACAAGCTTCCCACAACTATGTTAAATGACCTCACTCTCTTATAATTACTTCTAAATACGGATTCAGTTCTTTAGTTGACTTTGAAAAGTTTCAACTGAACATGCCTTTCACACAATGTAAAGGCATTCATGTTTGATTAGCAGATTCATATTCTTTTTACTGTTTCCGATTCTATTTCATCACGTGCTGCTTCCAGTTATTTATCTTAACACATTTGATGATTTTCTATGAGCTTTATCAAAGAAGATAATGAAGGTTTTACTTTTGAAATTTGAACATTAATTATCTGTAAATTTTATTTGAAGGTACCTATTCCTTTGTCATTTCCAACAGCATATAGACATTTTTTTTTTCATTTTGAAATGATGAAGGTCGTCTTGCCGAAAATGTGTTTCCTGTTAAATTAAATGAAGTATTTTACTAAAGTGAAAATAGGTATAATTTTCTCAATATATGTTGTACATACATTCTTATAGGTTGATGCAGTCTTTAAAAACAAATGTTGAGAAATTAAATTATATTCATCGAGTTCTTTCATAATACACATTTGTAAAGGACAGAATCATAACATTATAAATTTATTATTGTGTTTATTACATTATAGTTTTTATTATATTATTGTGTTTTATTTATTTTGTGTAGTTTCAAAAAAGGATATTTTCTTATTAAATAAAAAAAAATGTAATCCATGCAAATAATTGTTTTGATTAGAATTCAATATTTCTATATCACTTCCTATAAAATTTCACAAAACCCTCAAATGCAAGAATTGTGAAAGATGTAGAGGTTTTATGCAAATCTTATTAGAATATCATTTTTGAATATTATAGAAGGTTTCGCATGTTACAATGCATCTACAAAAAGATTTGTAGGAAAGTAACAAGAAGATATTTTCTATTTCTCAAGAAAAATTGGTTTTATCTGTATTCAAAGTTAGGAAAGGGGGGCTTCAGATTTTTATTTATTTATTTTCACTTTATTCTCGATATTCCTAGGAATTCGTTGAACAAAGAAAATATTCACAGATTTACTGTTTTCCAGCATGCACATTGCTTTGTTCAATAAAATATTTTAGGATTGAATAGATCACCAAAAATACTATGAAATAACTTCGGTTGTTTGTAGACATTTGCAATTCAAACTAACGGAATGGATTAATATTATTAGTTACTATAATTCATTAATGAAGTAATTTCACACAAATACTGTTGAAGGCATAAGCAAGTAAATTGTGAAAAAAGTCTCTCAAAACATTTCTACATCATAAAAATTCATAAGCAACGTCCTAACGCGACGTCGCTTATGAATTAGTATCCGGCCTTATGAGTGCGGAGTTCAATTCCCTGTTCGGGCATGGTTGTACTTAATCCCTTCCTTCTATGAGATGTATGAATGTACCCTACAGTAAAAATGTACTATGCAAGCGAATGAGTGATGCATGAGTGGCAAAGTCTTACTCTTAGCCCTAGTTGTCGCTACAAAAGAACAAGAGACACTCCCTATCGGCTTAAATTGCTGTCTCCGTAACAACGGGCTTGTCCAATGACAAGTCACTTAAGAAACAGCAGCAACACATACATAAACCACTAATAATTCGTTTCCTTTTAAAATTTTGATTTTTAGTCAGAAAAAAATAATAAAAATGAATGATTAAAATATACTACTGAAAAATTTACCAAACAAAATTTAATTAATTGATCAAGGAAACAAAACAATAATTTTAGGTGATATCCAATCATCAAGCCGTATATAAGTATTTCAAAAATTATTTTCAGAGCAAAAATAAAAGCATGGTTCAAATTAACATCAGATTTCTAAAGAAAACTCCAAATTCAAATAATTCTACAATCGAATTTCATTTATAATGTAATCGAACCAATTATTTCCCTTTTAACGTCAGTTAAACGTTCATTTAGTTCCCACATAGCATTCAATTGAGAGTTTCATTACTTTAAAGCAATATATTAATTGTGAGAATAATTGAAAAGAACTGAAATTATAGAAAATTTTAAAAATACAACAACAACTTAGATTTAATTTCTTTATATTTTAATTCATTTCATATTATTTTAACGCTTTTTTACCAAAATGAATTAAATATATACTTCCTCAACTTATTAAAATTAAACATGCTTTTTATATATATTTTAATTTTTTAAGAAAATTTGTTTGTCTTAATTTATCTTTGGAAATGAAAGAAAAATATATTATTAAGAATTGAAAAACTAAATAAAAAAGAATCTTTAATACCATTTGCATGCCACAAATTATAAAATCATAAGAAAACCATTTTAGTTTGATGGACGGGAAACAATCATTTTTTCTCATTATTTTTACTTTTTTTAAACGCGATTTTAAAGAATTACTCTAGGAAAACATCTATAAAAATGCTAATTTCAGGCACATAATTTTAGCATCCTAATCTAAAGAATACTCTTGTTTTTCAAGATAAATGTTTATTTTTTCAAACTTTATTAAATAGTTCTTTGAAAAAGCTTCAGAAATTATGAAGAATGAAATTTAAAACAATTTGCTAATATTATGCTAGAACTATGTAATTTTTATAACAATTTGAATTGAAATTTTTATGAATTATCTTGAACTGTTCTTTTTTATCTTCTTTTTTTATTATTATTTCCCTTCGTTTACTAAAATATGTTTCTTCATAATTCATGTTGTTTCTGGATTATTTATTTACATTTAAGAAGTCGTCTTTAATACATTTTCAGAAGAGGTGTTTTTATTCCATATCATGCTAAATACTTACTACCATTTGTTTTGTGCAGTCGATCTTAAAATCCCACTCATGTCTAAATCCTCTTTTAATTTTATTTGCCCACTGGTAACACTTTTTGAATACCAGAATTTTGTTTTTCCGCATAAAGTAATAAAAAATGTAAGCCTCATTTTTTAAAATCCATGACTAACATAGAAAGAGGATTATATATTTCATTTCTATTTTGTTCTACTGTAAGAGAAGAGATCTTCTCGTTTCAATACAGTTGCTTATAATAATAGAATGGATGAAAATTTCTTCATTTTGCTGTCGAAAATCGTTTGGCTTTGTGTGTATATAAAACAAGTTTCATACACAAAATTAAAAGAAATGTAGGAACAAAATGGAATCATTATAACTTTATTATTTTTCTTTTTCTTCATTTGTTTCTCTTTAATTTAATTGTTTACTTGTTGGTTTTAATTGCGACCAAAAAGTGTCAGTAAAAGTTTTGCCAAATTATTAAAAATATTCAAGTTCTTACATTTATATGTAGTAAATATAAGTATATAGATACAATTACGCATGAATTACATGTTATCAATTAAACTCGATAGCTAGGCTAAATTTTTTTGGTGCTTTTTGGTTTTACGTTACAATCAACAAGTACGTTGAATTATTTCCGGTCTTGAATTTACTTTTTAATTTCCAAATTATCACTCTTTACCAATTTATTAATTCTCTATTTTTATTCAAAATTCTGAAGCTACCTATTAAATAGTAATTACATAACCAAAGAATAGTGGATTCATAACCATATAATTACATAACCAAAGAATGAGGAGAATTAAAAAGGTAACAACCTGACATATAATTACATAACCAAAGTATGAAGAGAATTAAAAAGGTAAATCTTGGCATATGATTACATAACCACAAATGTTGATAAGAATCCAATTTTTGACAAAATACACTAAAAGTTCAAACCTCAATTCTAACACGACGGTATACGAACGTAACAACTCAATAAACAAAATTGCTGAATGGATAATTTTCGACATAATATTTGTATGTAAATTGAAATTGCTTTAAAGTTTCAGCAGTATCTCTTATTTCTTATTAAAAGTGAATTGTTTAGGGCTCTTATTTAATTCATGTTTGTATGCTTAAAATTTCTCTTATTTCATAGGGTGGTTATAATCATAAATTTCTGAATGCCATATTTCCTACTTTCAATCTTATCTTCTACAGCATTTCTATCTTCCACTTTAACATGATTGTAAAAATCTTTGATCTATTAACATAATATTTACATAAATGATTCCTATATTGATTTAATATAGACATATTTAGAGCTGCTATGCTTTAATTACCTGAAAAAAGAAGTTAACAATATTCAAATTTCAGTTATACCCTTTGGGGATTGGGCCTTTGAAATCTTTCAGTATTGATAGTATTATATTTAACATTTAACACCACACCAAACCTCTGTTTCTAGGGCTCATGTGGCCCCTTTCTGGTTTGGTATAGATGTAGGTGGACTTTATTAACAAAAAAAAGTACACAACAATGAATCTGAAAGATACAGAAAAATGATTAAATACGTGAAAATACAACATAGCAAGTGGTGATAAATGCTGGACTGAACTTCTTGAGTATAAGAAACTGGATGAATGAGCATTGTAATATACAGTATGAATGCACAAAAGAGTTAAAAATATTGAGAGGGGATGAAAAACAAGTTATGGATAAAGTACGAGCTGTATTAAATTTTGTCCTAAGAGATAGTAGAGTTACTCTAATTGAAGCAGCTTTCCCTGCTCAATTAGGAATCTAATCATGTTTATGATTCTACTTTTGGAAGAAGGATTACTAAGGACTCTTTTGTACCACATACTTTCTAGCGATGATGAAGGTTTTCTGAGGTGCCATGAAAGAGTAAAAGGACAAGAAGTCGCAAAGTGAATGAGATCGCCGATTTCTCCACCAGAGCAGTAATAATTTGCTGATAGATGGAAGCGGTGAAGAAAGGACGAGAAAGGGCCATTTCCTGTAACAAACATGATTTCTTCACGGGTCCAGGAGAGTGGTTGCAATTTTACTGTTTTGATGACTTTATAAACAGAGTGACCCGTATTTCCATTATCCCAAAGATTTTGCCATTTTCGTATAAATATTTTCTGCAGGTGCTTTTTAAGATGACATCGGGGTTTTGGAGCTTCCAATGGAACCCCTTCAATAATAGCTGCTTTTGCAAGAATATCAACTTCTTCATTACCCCGATAACCAGCATGGGATTTGATCCATCTTAAGAGGATATTTGGGTTTTGGAGGAGAAGGGGCTGAATGTCATGGGCGAGTTGATGAGGAGAATGGGGATCCTGTACTGCTAGCAAACTTGAAAGACTGTCTGTCCAGATTTTTATTAGGAATAAGATATAGAAATTACGAAAAATTGAATGGAAACGTTTTCGCTTACACATTAAGAAGAGAGAAAAATAAATTATTCCTGGTCTAACAATATTGGTAATATATTGTAGGAAAAATAACATATATATAATAATGCTTATACTATTAAGATTCTGATAGGCATATCTAGTGCATGTCGATTATATTAAGGGAAGCACAAGGATCCTTTTAACAATGAATTTGCTTAGATCTGTCCTTTTTATAATTTCACTCGCAGCGTGGGAACAACTGACTAAAGCATTTTACAAAGCTTCTGTTGGATTTTTTTATATATATAATTTTTACATAAACCTGCTTCCTGAAATATAACTATTGTAATTTGAAGTCGCATGTGCCTTTGCGTGATGATTCCTATCATTTAACACAAGCAGACTTGGAATTACGCCCACGCCATAATTATAGGACAAACTGAATTTAAAAAATACTCTGTTTCATTAACTTGTGATGTGAAAATCTGCTTTCTTTGACCTGTCACCTAAATAGAAATAAAAGATTTAATAAAATGAACTATTTTGATTAAATTTCGAGATAACATGACAAAAGCATAAAATTACTAGAAATCGAAGAAAAAACTGCATTTTGGTTCTGTACTACCTCCGTGGATTGCACTTGGTATCATTTCATCAAATCATGATTATTTTATAAATTGAAATATATAACTAACTTCAATACTTCCTATTAACGCAATGATTTTTATAAATTTTTCCATGTATCTTAAGAAACATATAGAATGTTTCCCATAAAGTTTATATCAAAAACTGTAGTTAACTTAAAAACAATCAAGCAAGTTTTAATTAAATGATTTCTATCTTACCATGTCAGGTCTGAAGTTACTCTAGTGCAATAAAGTTTTGTGCCTAAAAGGTAAAGGTTAAAAGGTACCCTGCTCAAATTTTCCCAGCTTCATTAACGTTCAGACGTGACGTGAAACTGTGATTGCCTGTTTATCTCCTTGAAACCAAAATTAGATTCAAAACAGTTAAACAAAAAAAGACATATAGAGAAAAAAATACCTAATTAAACTTTCTTTTAAATATTTCCTTTTGGTCTTAATCGTACGTTAAATGAAAGAAACGAAAAGAAATTGGAAATTTATTAAATAAATGATCAGCAGGTTTTAAGTTAAGAAGAAGTTTATCAATTAAAAGGTTATAAAAATAGTTAAGCGCCATGTTTTTGTCGAATTCAGTTTTGGAATTTAAAAACTAGGAAGAAGAAATATAAAAAAAATATTTTATATTCATTTCCTATTTAGGTCAATAAAGAATTTTTTATTTTAGTTACTTTTTATTAAATAATTATCAAAAAATTGTTAAGCATCAAAAAATAATTGAATTTTGCAAGAAATGAACTCGCATTCTTCTCTTTCACGTAAAAAATGCAGAAATCCTAGATCTTACAGATTGAGCTACTACCTATGATTTTCACTTCACATTACAAACTGCTAAAACTGTATTTATAGTGTTAAACATTCAGTAAAAACCGTACAATTTATAAAAAAAACATATTAACATCCAGTGTCATCCACTACAGTTTTAAAAATGTATTCGAAGCTGAGTGGATGAATAAAAAGTATTTTATTCACGATTGAAAATAAGAACAAGATAAATAAATACATATAAGGAGAGTGCTATTATTGTCAACCAACAGCAAATATTGAAAAGAAAAGATTTTAAAGAAAAGAAAAAAAGAAGAAGAAAAGACTAAACAAGAAATATCCAGCTTTCTTGAGAACTTTCACCCGACATTTAAATCTGCAGGGTCTAAAAATGAAAGATCAGCTATTCACATATTTTATAACGATACGCATTCCTGCTCTCTTTTCATTTTCTGCTCCGCTAGGACAAAAGTATTCGGAGAAAATAATGATGTTTCATAAGATAATTTAATAATGCTTGACGGCATTTTTTCGTGTAAATTAAAAACTTCAAAAGTAGCATCTGTCTGTTTATTAAATTATAATTTTCTACTTTATGAAGTTAACACAGATGTTTAAACGGATAAAAAAATACATACTTTACCAAATTCCTTCTCAATTTTGCTTTTTCTATATAAAATTCTTTTCGAGTATCTTATAATGTTTAAGTTTTTTACGATAAATTTGATTCTCTTGTTTGAAAAATGCTCATATGAACAAAAAATTAATTTAACATTTTTAAATGTATTTATTTTAATGTATTATTTGTGTGTTTTATAATAGGTTTAATTTATACAATTAAATGCATTTAACTGCATCTAGTTTCTGATATGGTACAAATATTTTGCTATCAATAAAAAAAACCTAAAATATATTGGTGAAACATTTAAAATAAATTGATACAATTTACTTTTAACTTAATTGATAGATTTGAACTTTTGATTTTTATTTTAAAATTGATAAAATTTTGAATATTGCCGTAGCGTATGTCCTAAGTTATGTTATTATGTTACATTTATTATTTTATTAAAAGTTTTTTTATGCTAATAATTTAAAAACTCAACAAAGAATTAGCATGATCCCATGCCAGACGTCTAGAAAAAATGCTTTTTAATATAGATATCATAATAATTTCAATAAAGATAGTATTTTATATTTTGGAAAATATCCAAGAATAGGCATTTACTACATTTATTAAAGATGTTTTTTGAAATTATATGTTTGTTTGTTTTTTCAGTTTACGAAGATGTGCAGAATTTAAAGCTTCTGCGAATGTTTCCAATTTTTGGAAACAATCATGTAATTTTAAAGAAATTCTGAGTTAATAGTATTTTATTAGAAATAGAAAATTTTAGTATATAACAATTAAATAGGATTAATATAATTTTCTTCTTTTCCTTGATTCTTTTCTCTGCAATTCTTTTTTCCTTGATTTTTTTCCAAGCTTTTGCCACTCAGGTATTCAGGCTAACGGAAGTGCTCATAATAATTCATATCAATAATCATTTTTACAATGGAAACATAATTTTGGAGGGGCGCAAGCATTCTTTATGTATTTGAATGATAATGACTAAGCCATACAGATAAGTATTACAATATTAAGTTTAAAATAATGTTTTCTTTCAACTCAATAGTTACCATATTCGAGTTAGGTATAATTAATATATTTAAAAGACGAAACATTAAAACATTATATATCAAGATCTAAAAAGGACGGAACATATATAGGACAAGGATTGAACAC
>JAPMOQ010028185.1:232104-266946 GCA_026543055.1 Argiope trifasciata | reverse complement strand
CAACAATTTCTCACAAAATGAAAGTAGAATTTAACCTGAAGAGCGCGATAAGAGTGTACCCGTGCTTTGTCGTCACTTTGGCAAAAATTCAAACGGAATGATTAAATTAACCCTCATTGCAAATTAAGAAGAATGTTTGGAGGCATTTGTTTGAGTTGCTTCATTCTCGCAATTCATCTCTAAGTCATCCTCATTATCAGAAGGGTGCAATTTAATATCCAGGCTATTTGGCAGGCCGAAGATGGACATTACTTTATGTCACAAGCCCGAAAGCGACGGAATTTTTTACTGTTGACTTTTTCAACTTTTGCGAAACATCTTGTAAGGAAAGGCTGCTTTTGGCAAGTTTTAATGTTAGCGATTTTTTAGTTTTTTTCTTTGATTTCTTTTTTCTGAAACTGTAGGCATTTCAGGAGTACTATTAGTGGAGTGTTCGGTATCTCAACAAGAAACTTTTAGCTGTTTGGTTGTCGGTGCATTTTTCACGCAGTTTGTGCAATAACAGATTGCACAAAATGTTTTTTGTACAACGGAAGCATATGTTATGTCTGGAGTAGGATTTTGAGCTACAACCTTACGTCTAGCTTCAGGATAAGATAAATGTTCTTTGATTTAAACAGTAATTATCTCCTTTTTAAGCTGCCATCCAGAACAGGATCGAGAGAAGGACGTGTGATCGCCACCACAGTACACGCACTTTTCAACTGCGCCACACTGCTGGCTATCGTGACCTTTTTCCTGCGTATCGGGTACAAATGAGTGTCCCGCGGCAGTTTGCCTTTGAATGACCACAGCGCTGGCACTTGAAGCATCTAAGTGGGTTCGGGATGTATGGTCTTACGGGTAATTTGAAGTATCCTGCATAGATATATTATGGTAGTTTTGTCGTTTTAAATGTTAGGATGTTTATATGATGTTTAGTTTCAATGATTTCTCCATCACACCTGATGGTAATTCGGCGGATATGTACAACTGCTTGTGGTTTTAGTTCACCTGTTCTGTAATCAATAGGAAGATTTAGGATTTCCTCACAAGTTATTACACCTTTGGAGGCATTTAATGAAATATGGTGGCTGAAACTTACAAGGATAGTTGCAGGAGTTTTCAGTTTTTGTATGCTATGGGCTTGCTTTCGAAAATTGACCTCTACTAACAAGTCACCAGAGCGCATCTTTTTAATTGATGATACTTTGCCAACAGTTGCGGTGACGGCCTTCTGAACAAGGAATGGCGATACAGTTTCCAATGTCTCATTTTTCTCAGAAACACGTTTCATTACAAAAAAACCTATCGAAATAGTTTTCCAAATTTGTATGAATCGCAACAATGCGGTGCCCACTGAAGGGACCATGTTTGGAGAAACCCATACGATATGACAAAATATTCGGGACCGAAGACACCACCCACCATGGACCCCAACAGAGGATGGCAATTACCGGCTCTGGTTACCTCCAGCCTCGGCATACACCTTAGTACTGGCATGAACCTATATGCTGGGAGTTAACCGCAGGGACTATGACCCCCCCCTTAACGCCAAGCGCAAGGAGAACCCCTTTGCTTGATCCCTAGCAAACTAATCACTCAGGTGGCCAGCAACCAGCCGATTGATACACCGGGGATCACAGTGCACCAGCCGTCTAATGGGTCGCCACTCAAGGCAAACACGTAAGGGTATTTGCTGTTCATGAGAAGCAGGAAGCAAACAGAGCGGCGACAGCTTCTCATGGCGAGCTCCCTCGCCTACTCTCGAGGGATGGAAGAATCAAGCAAACACCAGAAGGTGGAGAGGAGGATAAATTGAAAAAGAGTAAAGATCCCTGGGTACCTTCGGATTGGGACACCCGTACTCACCTATAGTTGGTGAACCGCTGAGGGGATTTTTAGCTAGTGTGCAACCAAGTCAAAAATTTATTAATTAATTTTAATTGTTATTTTTGCACAGGATGACAATTGAATTCACTGCAATGTCACTAGAAAACACGCAACCATCTTCAATCGCAGAAAAAAAAGTCTTTACTCAGCGCAAGAACTTTTTTTAATATTATTTGCATTCTTTGATCAACATTTAAAATTGATTTCTTCATTTGATACATACATCAACAGATCGACTGATTTTATGGCTGTAACCACATTCAATTTCTGAAATCTCTTTAAAGCTTGAAACGTTTGAAAACATTTTGAAAATTTAATTTGATGAATTTTATGCCGGAAGTAAATATTCACCATATAGAGATAATTTCTCTAAGCGATGTAAAGATAAAAGAGAAATTATCATCTTTATATGATGATACATATTTACTTCCGGTGTACGACCAAATTATTACACGAGCTTTAAACACGCGAAACTGTTAACTACTTAAGTGTTGCTTTATTTACATTCATTATTAGTAAATATTTTCATCTAATTAATAGACTTGTTTACTTATCCAAAGCAATCTTTTTTACTCAGTAACTGTTTTTAAATGCGTGTAGAGTTGGAACCCCCTTCTTGGTACCAACCTTTACCTTCAGGTAAATGTTTCATCCGAAATGTATCATGCATTATTAATTAATATTACCATAATATACATTAAAATGCAAATATAAAAAACAGCTAATTAGTCAAAACCCTATTTCTAGTAATAACAGACATTTGTTCACTATACAGATATTTGTATTTAAAAAGTTTTTAAAAGATATCTTTAATTTGAACTATGAATTCTGCTTTTTTGTCAACGATAAAACAATTGAAATTTTAATAATTGTTACTGCACCAAATGCCATTGCACAGTTTTGATATCATTCTCATGCCAGGAAAAAAGTAGTCAATTCTTTTTTTTTTGAAAGGACTCCTTTCTTAATGTATTCTCTTTGATAATCATTTTTAAAGAATAATCTTTGACACGCTATTAATCATTAAATGCCAAAGTTTTTAACAAAGCGGTTATGTTAAAAAAAGATTTCCATTGATTAAGGTAGTTTTGTCTTTTTTAGTTTAAGAACTTAAAACCCAGGTATGTTAAATTAGCTTTGGGACTTCGATAATTATAGTAAAAATAATTTCACAGTAACCATTCTTCTTGTCGAATAGTTTGAATACAGTTGTGCAGTTCTTTTGAATATAAAATAGTAAATAATATTTCATTCTGCAACAGAACTTTTAGAATAATTAGAGAGATGAAAGATTGTTTGTTCCAGTGTAAGACTTCAATCCAATTTATTAAAGGTGCAATAGATATACAGGCAAAAATACAATGCTTACCAATATTGCTAATGGTAAAGGATCTAAATAGTACATAAAGGTTGTTGATTTGATTTATTTTCAACAGTTACTAGTGAAACAACAGATCGATTCCGATGGCCAATTCTGCAAACGAGACAGATCTGCTCTCCTCCCTCAAACAGACTTTCCGTCGAGGGTCCCTTACAATCTCCGCCCCCCAAACCTCGACTCAGGTACCACCGGCAATCCACCTATTCAGATGTCTTCAACAAGTTACCTCTCAGCAATGTAACGACTCCGATAATCGAATCCTTATGGAGGTACCCCGTTGGCAAATACGGAGACTTCTCAGATGAGACCACTTACGAAAGGGAGTACAGGTGGCCTTCAAAAGTGGAACGTCAACAAGAATGCAAACAACCCCCACTTGTATCGACGATGGGTCTTGGAATCATACCCATCTTGGGACGAGGTGATGGGCCTCAAGTTGCTGAGAAGCCTTCAGAAGAGAGAGTTGTTAGGAAAGAATTGATGGCAAATTTCGTGGCTGCTCAGAGGTAAGTGGGGGAATTTGAAAGATTTTAAAGGCAATAATTACTATAATATCAATAAATTGGATATTTGAAATTATTTTAAGAAATCTTCAACCTTACATCTTTTTCGATGTATTGAAATTAAGAAAAACAAATAAAAATCCTTAGAAAATATTTAAAAATGAATATTTATGTGCTGATTTCTTTAACGGAAAATTACCAAATAATTAATTTTATGTCAGAAAATATTTTATTATGATACAATTTGTTTTCAAAGGCGACCAAAGAGAACAAAAAAATTCACCCGATAAAAAAAATATCTTTTTGTGAATTGTCATGTATTATGAAACATTTTGAAAGTGCGAATCACATGATAAATAGTTTGACGATTGAAATTACAGAATTGGCGAAATTTTTTCTTTGGCTCATTTTGATAGCTGTTACAACTGAAAAGTATCTTTATTATGAAAATATGGTCATAACAGTTTTATTAAATGTTTAGAAGGACATGTTATTATTTACCAAAGATGAGTTTTTCTCCACAGGAATTACTCTATTTAATTGACAAAATATCGAGATTTAAAGTCCTAGTGATGGTATCTGAATTTCTTCAATATACAGGTTGGTTATAATTAAAGTACCATTTTGAAATGGTTATAAAACGAAAACTACTGGACCAAATGTTATTAAACTTGGTATTAGTTTATAAAAGGTCATGAGAATTTCTTTCCCACCAAAAAAATTCAGCAACTCGCCACGAGAAGGTAGTGCCATATGCAATATTGTTATACAAAATAAGATATGTAGACATCGGTTTAAAATGTTTCTGAAACGAAATTGTTTGTGGGGTTATGCAAACCCTCAATGGCTTGCAATTGGCTTACAGTAGGAAAAAGTGAATGGTTTTTGCAGATGTTCTTTACACTTCATTTGGTGTTCCAGATAAAAATGAGCCTGTTTATCAGAATTCTCATTGTTACGAATGGACAATGCCTCCAATCAAATAAGATCATGCTTTTCTCATTAAATTTTACTAGAAATGCGATATCATGGATTGACGTGCCTGGAAAAGGCATCATTCTGTATGAGAAATAGGCTGAGGGATATTCTAAGAGATATTGTTCAGAATGGAATAAGGCGATTTAATTTGTTTTCAGAAAATGATAAAAACTACATTGAATGTTTTGTAACACATTTCAAAAAAGATTACATAAATTTTAAAACAGTCTTCGTGTCTTTTTTTTTTTGGCACACAATAGTACATAGAGCGCCATTTTCCCTTCTGGTGATGAATTTTTAAACTTTTTTTTGTTGTCAGAAAAGGAATACCTATAACTTTCTTTAAACCTTTTCCAATTCTGATAACATTTGGTCCAGTAGTTTTTCTTTTATGACCATTTCAAAGTGGAACTTTAATTATAATCCCCCTGTATATACTTATTTGAATTTGTAGAAATATTTTTTTCCAAGCATTATTTGCATTTCATGCATTCTGTAATGATGATCTACAGATTATCACTTATATTATTTCAGAGCCTATTGGTTTCAAATTTTCTTCAATTCAACAATTATAATTGCTCATTTATTTCAATGAAAATATCAAGAAATTCAAATGGAAATATTTGGAGCGAAATTTTATTGCCAAAAAATAACACACAGTTTTTATTGAAACTTTACACTTAAAAAAAGATATAATTATATAATTAGGACTTATAATTGAATCAAAGAAATTTACTTAAATGAAATTATGATTCTTTTGATAATATTTATTCTTTTCTATCTTCCATCAAACAAATTCACAATTAGCTTCTTGTAAAATACATTACCAGCTACGAAAGGATAAAATAAAGACAGCATCCGTATCTTTATGCTCTACAGTCTATCAGTGTGACTCATCTTATTCTTATTATCTTCAGACAGAGAAATCCTTCTTATTGGGTTCGTAATTGCCAACCGTCTCGACCGACCGAGCAGATATGGCAAGGACAAACTTCTCATAGAACGGATTACGTGTTGCATCCAGTAGATCGGATCGTTTCGAAGAAAGTGCCCCATAAATCAACTCTTAAATTCGCTGGAAAGATGGAGACAATGTCTTCGGCAATGAGAGACTATTCGGATCCTTACGTAAGTAGATTCTACATAGTAGGATTTTTTTTGTGCAAACTTTGCAGGCAAATGCAGTTTTAATTTTTTTAATATGCAAATTTAGTGTCTATCATAATTTTTTGTGAAGTTTGAATGGCTTATTACATATAAATTCTGATTAATAATTGAATATTTTATTATGAACAGGGCTATCTGTACATATATAAGATAAATCTATTTACATATATGACTTAAAACAGCATACCGTCTTAGACTGTATTGTCTTGTAACATGTTAGTTTTTTCTTGCATGCACACGCATAGTTAGAACTGATACATATTTAAAGTTCTAAAAACATTTATTGGTACTTCTGACAGTTTTATAAATTGAAAACAGTGATTACAAAACTTTCAAAATCGCAGATAGATAATCCTATAATTTTTCCCTATTTAACGAGACACGATTTATTTCATACGGTGCTTCTGATGAGTCACACTTTATATTAATAGTCCGTCACTAAGGATGTTAGAACTGTAGTAAAAAAGGCTATTTATATTTACAGGTTACAAAAAATTGTCATTAGAATAATATTTTATTCTAGAAAACAGATGCAAGACATTAATTTCTCGTTTTATAATTTGCCTTTACTAACCTCTTTCTCTCACTTCAGCTGACTTACACAAAAAATTCCCATAATTAATTTCTACAACACTGGTGTCGAAAAATATGTATGCATATTTTGCATACATACTTTTGACTTGTATTGTTTATTTTTGAATGAACTATTAATAAAGAATTAAATTATCAAATGAATTAAAATTATAAAAAAAGAAAGGATACAAATGTTTTCAAACAATGATAAAAATTCTGGAAGGGGAAAGCATTGAGTTTGAGGAATATTTTCAAGATCATTTAAAGCAATATTATATTAACGGCAAATAAATCACTTTCCTTGTTTAATTTCTTCGAATACCTAAACTAGTTCCTTGTTTTTTGGTTTGCTATAGCATTGATTGCGCAATCGACTCCGAATCTTTTCAAAATAAAATAGCTTTAATACAGTTTTTCTTAAGAGCGGAAACAACAATAAAACAAAAATGATCATTTAAGAATACAATTATCATTAAAAGTGATGTTGTGATAAAGATATTAACCAAAGCTACTTTCTGGATTATTCAAGGAAAGTGATGGCCATAGAGTAAGAGCATCTAAATTAATCACTGATGCTCAAGGTGCTATTCTTCGTTCTTTCTTACATCATGGGATTCACTTTGGGGATTTTTTTTTCTGTTGCACGATCATTTTTACTACTCAAATAGGAGATTTCTGTCCCAAAAAGTGTGCTCCATGTAAATTGGTAAGGATAATGTCTCATCAGTTATATACGTATATGAAATCGGAGGAAAATTTTTAAATTGAGCATTTTACAAATCCTCACTCTTTCAAGAGAAATGACAGAATGCTTCAGGTTTCATTTTCACTAAATTAAAATGAAATGGAATTTTATAATTTTTTTGTGATTTTGTCTATCACCAACTTGCCAAAAATTAAGAGCTGTTTTAAATCGATCATATTAATTTTAAATGTGTTGGTACTTTTTCTAGTTTGTAAAGGTTTTGCAATTTACAGGCCATTAAGAGCAGCCCTTACTATGTATTTTAAAATAATTTTTTTCATAGAAATATTTAAAACTTTATATCACCTGTAATTTTTGACAATCAAAATATTCAGTGCACATTAAAAGTAAAAAAAAAATCTTTCCAATGAGATTAATTTAAGAAATCGAAATAATTTTATTCAACTAAGTATTGCTACTATTTCAAGATTTTCTTCAACAGCACAATTTTCAATTGTTTTTAGTTTAGTTAAGTTATATTAACCTCCTGTTTTGAAGTAACGCTAGGGTTATTTTAGGACGTACCTTATAATTTTAATCCGTGGTCAGATGATGAGGACAATATCTGAGCTGGCACCCCTTCCCCAAACTTCAACTCCACACTAAAGGGAGGACGTTTGTCCCCGACGAATTTAACGTACACCAGACCCACTTACACAGTGTTTCTTTGGTGGAGTGAGGCCTCGAACCTGCAACCCTCCGGTTCCGCAGTCGAGACCTTACGAACAGGCCACAGCGGCCTTTTCGATACAGCATCAAATAGCAATTTAAAAAGTTGTCTGTAAATTATCATATTGTTAAATCACAATAGTTTTCAAATATTCAATAAAGGAAATCAAAGAACTGAATTCAGCATCTAAATAGCATTGAAAAAGAAATTAACATCAACCAATATATCTATCGTCAAATAATTTTGTGAATGCTTCTCCAATTTTCCATTTTTTTGTACTATTATCAAATGTAAAAATTTATGTAATGTTACATCTCTTGGTTAAGCCTCAATTTTCTCAACAAATGTACTAATACTATCAACATTAAAGCTTTACTCACCGTTTGTTGGCATGGAAAGTTCTACTTTTGGTTTGGTCATCACTCACACTTAATCTTAAACTCATATACCAATGATTTCCTTTAGAGTCTTGAACTAATTCTTGAAGACATTTGTTATCCGTAAATACTTAAATGTATATTTAGAGGAACTGATGAAATGATTAAATTCGGCCGGCTAGAGCTTTAATATGGGATTGAGTGTGATATCCAAGCATCCCATTGTCAACAACTTCGTATTTTTTTCGATTTGCCAATTGAACTGAAAAATAAAAGAGCCATGACGACACTTCATGTACTTATTTCAATTTAGCCGCCTTTGGCAATCAGTTTTTACCGGATTGATTTTTTTTACTATTTATATGGAATTATTTAAAAAAAAATTAAATTTGTTATTTGATAAGATGAACAAACACAAACTGAATAAACACAGATGAAATTACCTCACATGTTAAATAAAAGAGTATATATTGCAGAATAAATATGGATACAGTTTCAACATTTTGCTGCATTATTTGATGAAATAAATAAACATTAATTTAATTGAATTAATAAAAAATAGTGCTCATGTAAATTAAGAAGATTAAAAATTAAAAAGCAAATTATTTACAGTCACGCTTTGAAATGACAATGCTATTGAATTTATTTAAAATTAAATTAGAAAATCAACCCTGGATATGTAAAAAAACTTATTTCATTATTATAAGTACTTAATTTATTTTTACAAATAGAATTGTTCATTTTTCTTTTCTCTTTAATCTAGAAAGTAAATCTATATCATTTTGAAACTGTAACCGAAATCAATTCATGCAATCAATAGCTGCTTCAGAGGAGAAACGAACTTTAAGCAAGATAAGACTTTTCTTAAGCTAAACTTTCACGATTAGAAGTTCCCAACTTTTCACTCGCGTACTTTTGGATATTAAAGTTAATAAGTAAAATTAGATGAAGTGAAAAACGCGGAAGTTATTAGGTTAAATTAGGCTGTATTAACATCGCATTTTAAATCAAAGCATTTAGGAACTGACCAGGTAATTTTGAATCAAAGTCAAATGACAAGGACGACACCAGAGTTGGTAGCATCATTTCTATGGTTTTGAAGCATACCAGCAGGCGGGTATTTACTTCACTGTATGTATCATGCACAAGACCCTGTTACACGATGGGCCTCGAACCTGAACACTCACCGACGGAACCGCATCGTGGGAGGGCACTGCAATAAGTGAAAACAAAAAGATAAAAGAATTTTGTTTCTTCAAGATAATTGCCAAGAAATCAATAGTAACACAATCGAATATTTAACAATTTTCAGGAACAGAATTTTTTGAAAAAAAAATTACTTGTCTCGGGCGCAGTAATAATAAATACAACATTATTATTATAAAATACAGTACTATGCAGATTATGAGCATGCATGACATAAATTCAGTAAATGAGTTAAAATTACCTCATTTTAGAAGATTTGACTATCAAGATGAAAGATCTTAAGAGCAGGAATTAATATCATTGTAAGAAATGACATAAAAAGTAAAATCAAATGCACATTCCATACATATTATTAAATTTATTTATTTATTTACAATTATGTCAATTTAAGAACTTAATACTATGAATAAGTACTTATTTAAGCATATGAATACTTTGGGAAGATGTGAAAGCAGGAGATATAAAAAGCAAAACATGGTATTCAAGGAACGCGGTGGCTTGCTGGTAAGGTCTCGGCTCATGAGAAGTGCAATTTCAGGTTCGAGACCCGGTTCCACAGAAGAATCGTCGTGTAAGGAGGTATGTTACGCGTGAAATCTGTTAGTACCAATGCCCTCCCGCAGGTATGATGCAGTGTGGAGATCGCAGTGCCAGCTCAGGTGTCGTCTTAGTGTTGCTTTACAACGGGATGGTAATATAACTAAATTAAAATCAAGGGATAAAAGTTGTAAAATACTGATTTAAATGATTCTAAAAAGAGAAAAAAATAATTGAAAACAGCTTACCAGATGTTTTCACTTTTCTTGCTATTAATATTATGTATTTACTTTCTATCGCAAAAGTATCTGCATTTTTATCGTTTGGTACGCAATTACTAGACACAACATTAATGGATGCATATCTAAAGGATTTTATTAACAGAAGAATATTTACTTAATTCATTAAAAGCGCATAAATTAGTTTTACATGCACATAACATTATTTGCAATTTGCCTTTTTGTTTCAAAGCTTTATATCTAATAGAATTTTAAAAAATATGTCGAAAAAATAAATTAGAGCACTTGATTACAATACAGAAATTCGAAAGACTGCTTTATATTGTTCACGTATTTGAAGAACACGTGAAACATTTATTGACATAAAGCGCATTCACATATGAGATTTATTTTATTTAATAATTTAGATTTTCAGAATTAAAGTGAAATATTTAAAATAAAAATATTTCGAGTTCTTTCAAAGCATTATTTTACTGACTATTACTATTCAAAAATTGAATGAATAAATAGTCAACAAAATGAATCTTAAGAGATTTTCATTGATGAAAAGTTTAAATAACACGTAAATAAACAGTTATTCTGTTTTAATGAGGATAGCGAATATCTAGAAATTTTCTAAAATAAAGCGCAGATAAATCAATTCACGAAACGGTATTCTAACGGTATCCAAATATATTTTGACTGATCAACATCTATTCGTTTAAGTTGCGAGTTTATTCAATGAGCAGTGGAAGCAGACTGTTTGCTTTGGAATCTATTCGGATAGAATAACATCTTTAACTTCGACTCTCAACACGTAATCTTTGTAAAGAGGTATCTATCAAATAATTAATTAAAACTGACAAAACCCGAATCTGTTCTCTTAATTGCAAAGCAGTTCGCTGGGAACGTGAGTTAATATTATTAGAATAGAAGTTTACTCGCCCTTTTTCATTATCTTTGATCTAGAAATGGAAGCAATCAATTGATGTTTCATTTTCAAAGTGTCATTCGCAAACTCTTGCATAATAATGAATCGTTTGTAACGATTGCATCATTTTCATTTCAAGCCTTTAAATTAAAGAGAGTGGTTTTTGATTCTGAATTATTAAACACTAGCCGTCTTTGGCTACCAGTTGTTCGCTAATCTTACTATTCTTTAAAATTGTCAGTTAAATACTTTATGTTACTTACCTTTTAATAGCAACTTCGTCAAAATAGTTTTAAGGTTCAAATTTTGATAGTCATATAGTTCACTCTTGCAGTTATAAAGGCCAAGCCCGTAATGTAATATACGTATCCCTAAATATCTGTTAACTCTCGCAAAATTTCAACTTTAAATTAAAGTGAAAATGATAAACTGCAGATTGATTAAAATTTTTTTTACCGAAGCCAAGCATTGTTTTTAAATACAGAAAAGAAAATAGTTATAAGTATTACTGAATAATTACAATAATTTATGTAATATTTCTAGCATTATTCAACAAAAATTACTTAGACCATCATAAAATTCAGGTTTTAGTTTTATTTTCAAAAGGATTTCAATGATATTACTAATAATATTTTTGACACTACAGCTTTCAAATACATATATGAAGGTTTCTATCTTCTGCTATCAAATTTGATCGACATATGAAGTTTTAAATAGAAATGTTTCAAACATTCAACATTTTCATTTTTAGACCAGTCAGTCTTGAGAAATCCTGGACGTTGACTGGAGTATCATCTTTGGATTGGTCGATTAAGTGGTTCAAAATTACCTGTTTTTATTGAATAGTGATCTTCAAATATTCATAAATCAGTCAGTTTTAGAGACTGAGTTGATTGAAGTTCATCTTTTTATGTTTAAAATCTAAGCATTTTTCATATTAAAAACACTTATAGACTCATGTAATATGTTATGTAGTTATTCACTTCATTTAGACTCTTTATAGATTATTAAAGTTTTCTATTATTAAAGTTTTACAAATTAACCGTTGGACCTTGAATTGAAAAAATATATATTAAACCATGTTTGCCTGAAATAAAGCTGATTTAGTAAATTAATGATATTGTAAAAATAACAAAAATGTTTCTTTACATTTTCTTTTCAGAAAAAAATATATTTCATATTTATTTTATTTCATGCAGACACGTGCTGAAAATTACATTTTCATATGTTTAATTTGTAATAATTATTAGTTTTTTACTTTTAGTTTTTGCCTATCTGATGGCAACGTATTGATGGAAGATAATCTCTCCCTTTCACTCGTAACGTACGCATGGAGCTTAATTTTTTTTATTGTTAAAAATATGATCAAATTACTTTTTTAAAAATTTATTACAAATAGAAATTTAAATTTGTTGATTAAAATATTAGTATCACTAAAAATATTATTTTTTGATCTTTAATATGATGTAAAAATCAATTTTGTGTTATAATATTTTCGGATGAAATGGTGAAAAAACGTTGAAATATCTTTTAATTTTACGAAAAACGAAAAAAGGGCTCCGATGTGCACATTCCCCCAGACAAAGTATACATGTACCAAATTTGGACACTATAGAACCGACGGTCTGTCCTGTAGAGTGCCCACACATACATTGAGCTTCATTATAAGTATAGATGTACATCTAAAGGTATTAACTCCCCCAAACAAACAAAAAAATCTGATAAGTAGCTCTATTCATTTGCGATGTATGTTTCAGTGGTACTTTAGATAGAAAAATATCATTTTGCTGATTTATTGATGACGATGTCTGTCCAAATGACAAAGGAAAGAAAGTTGCTGTAGCTTCTTTGTGTAAATACTCTGAGCAGTCTGATTTTTAGCTCAGGTAAAAATGCACCTCTGATACTCGCTTACACAACTCTTTTTTACCGAAGGGGGAGGGACTCTTTCACACATCTCTTAGATATAACACAGGGTAAAGAACAACCATGCCTTGCCACTACTCAAACCGGGACGCCTGATCACAGGGAAGACGCACCACCTCTAGGAAAAGACGCTGGTCTCTGATTTATTAGGTTTTCTTTATTGTTTGTACATGTCACCTTTACTTCGGTTTAATAAATTTTGTTCCTCAAAAATGTTGGAATTTTATCAGTAATGCATTCAACTTTTTCAATTGTGGAATTTCATCAATTTAGGAAACTTAAACAAAACTTTTACAACTGTAAAACGATTTAAATAAAAAAATAAATAAATCATTAATACACGTGCATACTTACATGGAAATATTTAATCATAATTTTTAGTATAAATTATGATTCCAGACATATTTTCAGAATCACATGATCAATAAAGAGAGAAAATGTTCTGACTTTTTTATATACCTGACAATGGGCATCCATACTAAAAATGAGGATGCTGGTTATTTTCCACTAATATATCCCATTTTCGTAAAGAAACGATTTTTAAAGTTTAGATTGTCTACTGTTTCACACAATATCATCCAAATATTATTTTCTGAAATTATGTCTGGGAAATCTAAACAGTATTTCTGTTTGGTGAGCATCATATAAACGAAAAGTGATATAAAATGAAACATTGAGTGTTTTAGCGTTTTTGTTAAAATAAGCCTTTATCCTCAACTGAAAGTACGGTCCTAATCTGCAAACGCATAATCATTTAACATTTTGCACACTAATATGCATACCTTTATGCGATTACTTCAGTGATTGTATTCCTAAAAGGAATATTCACCTTAACCAAAGTGTCTGTTTATTCAGGTAAAGGACATATCCTTCCAGATGAGAATTCTAACCTTTTCACGATGAATCTTTGAAAATTTCATTGTACGTTAATTTAAGTTGTTTGTTGAATTTTAACTGAAACTTAACCATTTATAATTAAACTTCTTAAAAATGAAAAAATTTAAGGCTTTTTTTATTTCTTCCTAAGAATGATAAATCTCGAGTTTCATACGTAATTTAAATAATGAAATGAGAAACTAGTGGAAGCAGTTTTTATAAAATTGTCTGTTATATTCTTCAGGTATTATCCTCCTTCAGGTATAGGTATTATCCTCCCTCCAACTGCATAAAATTATGGACAATGAGTAAGATCATAAACGTCAAGAGGGCTCAGAATTTTATTATCACGCCAACTAATATTCTAGTAATAATTGCGTGTCATTGGCGATCAATAGTTAAGAAAGAATCTATTAGGGAGCTAATTGGGTTAATGCACATTTAAGAGAAAATAGAAGATGGATTTAGGATACCTTTACCAACAGATTGAATCGGAAATTTGACATGTGACAACATAGTAGTAAATTAAATAAGATGGGCAAAGGATATCCAAAATGGCCTCAAAAAGTTTGGAACTTTTGTATTATGGGATATAACGTTTTTTTTCCCTTTTCGTCACAGATTATTTGTTTTTCGTTTCAATTTTCTACTGTAGAATTTGGACATTCGTGAAACTTTATTTCTCGACGATTGTAAAGAGTTCTGAAATTTAATTCTTTAAATATAAGGCTTTTTTGGATGATATACTTAGATGGTATTTACTTCTTTGGAAATATGTTGTATTATTTACCTCAAGTCATGTATGGAACATTTATCAGGATTATGTATTTGTCACCATTTCTCTATTGAAATGTAATGCCCTGAAGGACTTAATGCTGGTTTGTGAGTTTAAGAAAATGATGCTTCGATGCTTGAACTACATTACTACTTAGAACTTAAAGGACTTTTGATTGATTAATTTCCATATTTTGCGTGGTTTATGTATAACCTTAAAGCACAACTTTAGATGTTCTGCAAGATAATACATAAACGTCAGAAAGCACTTTCTAGAATACTTTCGTGATTCAGTTTAAAAGTGTAATTTTGTTTGCTTTTAATAAAAATGGTTCTTTATTTTTTTTTCTCGCTAACCTAAATTATGAAATTAAACAATTCTTTTCATTTTTTTCTTTTGTCTTAAGGCGTAAATAACAAGACTCCCGCATCCTGTGAATGTATTCCTGATAATGATCACTCAGTAAGTGATGCAGGTTTCGACGATATCCATATAACAATTACAATATCTCCCAAGAAAGGAAAGCAATAATATGGTTTTATGTTTCTCTTATTTTATTTCACAATCCAGTTTGAAATTGTGAATCTTTGTATGAAAACCAATTCGTTAAAATATTTTATTGAATCTTTTAATTAATAATAAAATAGTGCACTTACAGAATACATGATTTTTTATTATACCACAACGTAATTTTCTTTAAAAATAAATATTAAATACAGATAACAGATTATTAAAACCAATATATGTAGGACATTTACGTTTCCTTAAAATATTTACATTAAATTTTACAGAGAATAAATATATTCCTGATCGTTTTCTTATATTTTTCTTCTTTTTCATACTTTTATGACATAAGTAAACAATTTTAGTCGGCTGTAAAATAATAATAAAGTAGAGAGAACTGATATGAAATCAATATTGTGTCAAAATTAGCTCAATATAAAATCTAATTAATTTATTACGAGAAATTAAATTAACATTGTGTATGTAATCACTTGAACAAGAAGTGATTTCTTAATTTCATGGATTCATGCACAAAATTAATTCTACATAAATATACATTAAGCTTACTTAAAATCCATTATATCATATTGTGTTTCTGGCGTATTTCAATATGTTTTTTTAAATGTTAATTCACTTCATTTACCTTTATTGCTTGCTCAATGCAACTTTTGCAATCGATTTTAAATTAAATTCTTGATGAAGAAGAGACTTAAAACTTTATGACTCGATTCCATCATAATGAATTTACATAGTTTCTATAATAATGGATTGATTATTCTATCATGTTATGCATAATAAGAAATTTCAGCATGGCATGTCAGACGATAAATTAAAAAAAAATATGTGTCACTTCTTGTAACAATGTAAAAAAAATATGTATTCTTTCCATTATTTTTTCTAATAAACTAATTTCGATTTAGAACAAAATTTTCTCCCACCTGAATTTTATTCCTAAGTACATTTTCTTTTCACCTTAAAGAATGAGCTATTTACAATTGTTATAATATCCGTAAATTTATCTCTTTTATTATTTTAACTCAGTGAACTGATAATTCTCTAAACAAAACTTAAATATTTAGTCATAGAAATCGCAATATAAGCTGAAAAAACTTTTAATGAATCAAGATAATAATTTCAATTTCACTCTCGCATTCTCAACTCTTAATATTCTTAATTTCCACTCTTGTTCCCTTTTACTGCTCATAATGGAGATAATTAGAAATGTCTTAAACTTTTTAAAATGAACTAAAATTTCATGCTGAAACTACAATTATATTAACTAATTAAATCAGACACTGAAGGTTCGAATTTTGCAACATTCGAAAACATTTAATTAGGAAAGGTTTCTCTCGACTAGAAATATGCCTTAATATGTTCAAAAAGGATTTTTTTTAAATAAAAATATTTATCAAGTTAAGTAGATTTAAGAAATTTCCTTAGTTAAATTTCTAATGTAGAATTCTTTTAACTTCGAATGATACTATTATGTTACATAATATCCAAATATATACAAGACGAGTGCAGAAATTTTATGCATTTTTCAGATGCTAGCTATTACTTAATCCAAAATTAGTCACTTTGATTTGGATGCTTCCACATAATTTGCATAATCAACTTGTGGATAGTTAAATTTATTTTCTTTTCCACAGCACAAGTTGCCGAGTATAACCAGTTGGATTTTAAGGTTATTTAATTTAATTGAAACTCTTTTTTTAAATTTCGGTTTATATGAAATTTTGATGTACATCAGATATTATTAATGTGAAAAGAACATTTATTTTATTAAAGTTTATTGGTACAAGCCTAGGTGTGCCGTAGGGTTTCAGGTTCGAGACCCGACTCCACCGGAAAATTGTCGTGTAAGAGGCTTTGTGCTTCATATTTGGACAATTTACTGCACAAAAAAATGAAATACAAAATGAAAAACTTTATGGAATTGATATTCATACTAATATTGGTTTTGGTTCAAATTTTAGTGAAGATGGGTAAGTCTGGTAACAAAATCATATGCAAAAAGCTGATAATCTAATTCATTAAGTTTTTAATTAATCGTCAACAACGTCGTAGGCAAGTATGTACACATATTTTCTGCAAAATTATTACTTTGAAAATTTGATAATAATATAAATTTTATACTGAGCCCAAATATGTCTTATCAGCCTAGCTTGGAAAGTGGTTTTTTTTCAGTTATTCTTTTCATAAACAGAGGGATCTACAAAATTGATATTTTTATACCTTAGAAGATTTAATGTGTGAAAATTCATCCAAATCCCGAAATCAAATTATTTTAATGATTCCAATATTTTCTTCTCATTTTCTTTATATGCTGTATAAAGATATATTTCTTTAAAGTTCTATTTCATAAATATTTTATATTTATTAAAATTGTTTGGATAATAATTAGTAACAAAATCTGATGTACACCACTATCGTAGCATGTGGGGAAATGCATGAAAGCATAAGCAAAGATTCATCAAATCAAACAGTTTAAAAAATTAGCATCAACCGATTATCAGCAAAATCTAGCAAAAATGTATAATTTGTCAATAAAATTTTATCTTGAATTAGATTACATTGTAGTATTTTGGCGATAAAACATGCTGAATATATTTACTCTTTCCAAAGTGGTACTTCATAGCTTTATTCTTTTAATGAATATTTCCATATTATCGGATTTTCAATTAGTGCTGTTCTTTTGCTTTTAATCTTTGCAAACGATAAAACTTACACCATAATGATATTAATCGCTTCTAATTAAAACACTCATTAATTTTTATGTTGTTGACGATTTCTAATTGAAATGCAATATGGGAAGGATTGTATATCTGGTGAATGTTCAGGAATTTAATTTTTCTGATGGAATATAAAAATATAATTTTATCTTGGAAAGAAAATATTGGACAATTAAACTTTTTGCTCAATTGCTAACCGTTTTAAAATGTAATTTAGGATCTTTATATATGTTCTTACTAATTTTTTTGAAAAAACGCATATCGTTAAGCAATAGAAATTAATACCAAAAAGTACATAAATACAATAATTTATAGGAATATTTGATGAAACTGTATTGAGGAATGTACTAAAATATTTGTAAAATAGCAGGTTAAATGAATTTATCAATCCACTTTCATCTCGAATTTTTTAATTCCATATCTTAAAACTCTAGAAATGCTTTTACTTAGTTATTTTTAAAATTTTAACAAACATTCAAAATTAAATACCTCTATAAAATTTTATAACTTTTGTGTAAATTACATTTTGATTTTGACTTTAGTGTGAGAACTCTTATTAATGACATGTGTTCGAGGATAATAACATGCTTAAACTAATTCAAAAACATAGGTACTAAAATTGGAACTTCAGTAAGAAAATGTTTTATAAACAAAAAGGGAATCTAAATGGATATAAAAATATTAATAAGTACCTATAACTTAGAATATAGAGATTGACTACTTTCAATATGATTATGAAATATTTATACTATATTTAAAGATATCAACTTAATATTTTAATTAAGTTTTAGAAAATGATAATAAAAACTTTTATGAAGACATTAGGAATGTTATGAAAATGCATTACTAAATTCCAAAAGCATGTCGTTAAACAAGCAAAAAAATCAGCTGATCGAATAGTCAAAACTAATTTTTATCTATCTCAGGTCAGTACAAATATCACAGTTTTTGTATCAAGCATTTGAGTCTGCTCTCATCTCAAACATAAAACATTTTCGAACATAGTTTAAGTTCCAAATTTTGGATTGGAATGAAAAGTTCTGTTAAAGTTTTAATTCAATAAATTGTTTTAAACCAGTTAATCATACAATAGTTTACTTATGGATTTATAAGCCTAAGAAGATTTCACTTGCCCTAAGCATAGGCAATAATAAAAGCAAATAAAAAAATTGCAATTTTTTGAAGAATATTGGAATATAGCTCTTTCTTTTACATTTAAATTATTAAATCAAAATTATGGTTAAATATATATATTTAAATTATGGAATAATTCTTACTTCATTAAATAAATTACATGAAAATTTCCAATGACATTCTTTTTTCTTCTTTCAATCAATCTATAATTTTTTCCCAAAGTAATAAAATTTCCAGAAGAAAACCAGCTGGAATGGTTTCGTCCCAAAACGTTGTCGTATATTTCTCTCATATAGAAGTCATTTCTGAGAATGAAATTCCTAACATTGCAAACACTGGCGTACAATAGCTTCTAAATATTAACTTTTGGAGTGAATTTAGCATTTTGTCAGTCTTTCGAATTATCTTTGTCAATTAACCCCTGGCAAGCGGTTATTTTAGACACGTTTGAATTAACCAATGGAGACCCAAAGTTACACAAGATAACACTTGTAGTTACAAAATTCCACACCCAATTAGATATATTTAAGTCATTCCGTTTTTAGTAATCCTTTCTATATGTTTGTGAAAGTACAGACTAGCATACGGGCAATGCCTTGCTGGATTTGCCTCAAAATCTGAAAGTATCTACACTAAATCTGAGTCAATCAAAATTATCCTCTGAATGTACACTATAGAAGTTAAATATCTGTATAGAAATTTATATAACTAGCAATCATGGTTTTCTAATTATCATGTAAACTTTTATTCGAATGACGGAGCAGAAGATTTTATCTCATAGAAGTTTACTCAAAATTTAATCGAAGTTTGCAAGTTTTATGTGAAGACATTAAATTGAATTTCAGTCATCTAGCTCAAAGCTTTTTTATCTTTGTCACAGATAAACATACATACAGTTATTTTCTAAAAAGGCGTTTTTCGAACTGAAGAAGATTTAATGCAGGGGTTTGTCAAAATATCTGTTTTTTTTTTTTTTTTTTTTTTTTTTTAAAGGATTGTTATATTTTCTTGAGAACGAGAAATAAAAAAAATCAAGCCGTCACCTTAACACAAGAGGAAATGTAAGCAAATAACAGCAAGGACTTTCCTACATTTATGTAATAATCTCTCCCTACCTTTCATGAGAACGATGGACATAAGAAAGTTTGCCGTAAAACTACAAACGATATCAAACATCTGATGAATAAAAGTGAAACGAAAAGCAAAATGCAAAATAACCAGAGTGATAGAATTTGCCAAAATTGCTGTTTTCCGATAGAAATTTGCTTATGTAATCTCTCTTAAGGTGTATTCAAATGAGAGTAGGATACCCCGTGAAGGAGTATTGAAAAGTTTTATTCGATTTCCATGCAAATTGAATTCGGAAATGATATTACTCAGAAGTTTGGTTATAAAATATCACCTAAGAATGGAAAGGCTCTGTGGCAGCATCTACTTATTTTATTAGAAGTAAAGAAAACTCTGGTGTATGCAATATTCTTTCTAAATAACATTCGTGAGAGATCTTACACGTTTTATTCATTTGATGAGAGATCTTACACGTTTTATTCATTTGATGAGCGATCTTCGAACTTACTCATTTTCTCTGTCGATGCAAATTCTGTAGACGAGAATGTTGTTTAGTTTCAAAACTTCTGAACAGTCTAGACCAATTTATATTACTTTCTTGGAATATTGGAGAACTTTGGGATTTATCTTTAATATTTGGTGATAAAGGTTGCTTGGACCGTTTTTTAAGTATTGCCTTAATGAATGTGGTTTGTAGAAATCCACGTTTCTTTGTGATAATTGCTAAAAGCCATCTTGTTCAGAAAATCACAGAGAAAGCGCATGCTTTTGAAAAAAAATATTATTTATTAAACTAGAGCTGCAATTGCTCTAATTTGATCTAAGAGAGTGTTTTAATGTACTGATTTAAATTTAATTTTAGTTAAAAATATGTAAGTAAAAAATACGTATTATTTATTGTAGTATAATTTTCCAATCCATTAAGACCTCCAGGAACATTAGATCTGATTATTACTTAAAAAAAGATAATTCGGAGTAGGCTGCTCAAGTAAGATTACCTTCTGACCTGAAAAAAGGCATTTCTGGCACTTAAAAAAGGCAGATAAAATGCACCTTACTATAAACCAGAAAAATACTAAATACATGCAATACACAAGGGTAAAACCTTCTGCTACTCTCCTACAAGTAGGTGCTTACAAGTTTCTGGAAATTGATAGCACTATATATCTGGGTTCTGATATTAATTTTAACAACAATATTGCACTTAAAGTACAGGTGAGAATTAAAGCTACTAATAGATTCTTTCACTGATTAAATAAATATTTAAAATGAAATTTAATTAAAAGAAAAACAATTTTATTAATTTATTAATGCCTAATTAGACCTATTCTCACATTCTCTTTAGACAATGACACAAAAAAGATGAAAATGTCCTTGATATCTTAACATTTAACACCACACCACACCACGTTTCTAGAGCTGGCTTTTGGCACAGACAGTCAAATTTAAAACTTTACCGTGCCTACAAGGAATCCAACGTTGTGAAATACATAAAAATCTAAAGGATTAAATGGGCTGACCACATTATTAGAATGAGCAAAGAGCGTAAAATGCAGAAAATATTCTTGGTCAAGCTCACCGGAACAAGAATTAGGGCAATCAAAGCAACCTCAGATGGATTGATTGTCAGGAAGGATACATAGCCACTTTGAGTTTGATTCACTGGAAGACCATGACCAAGAAAAGAGAGACCTGGAAGAAAATTCCTTGAAGACCAGGGCCTATTCTGGCTGTGGTACCACTGAACATGGAAGGTTGCTCACATCGGACCTCTTAAAAATTTAAGAATTAATGAAAACATTCAGAAGAAGAAAAAAGCACTTTTTTAAAAAAAATGAAAACAAAATTTTGTCCAAAAATGTATGCATTTTTTAAAGAATTTATATATTTTATTTATATATTTAAAAGAATTTTTAAGAATATATATATATATATATATATATATATATATATATATATATAATCAAAGTCAAATAAAGGTAAATGTATGAATGGGGATACTTATTTCATAAGTAATACTTGGTTAGGTAAAACCATATCAAAGAATAAACTGAGATAAAATTAACTAATCATTACTCTACTGCTTCGGTTGCTTGAGTGGGAATGGGATGTACAAATATTTTTGTTTCTGTTTCGAAAGGTTCAAGTTTTAGCAATTATTTTTGATGGTTTGTGAACCATCAAAGAATAAGTGTCATCAATATAGTAAATTTTAAGAGAATCAAATTTCTGCTCATTTAATATTGCTTCATACATATGAAAGAGTTCATTTAATAGATATTCTAGCTTTTGTTATTCAGGTTGATTTAAAATGAGTAAAGTAAATTAGGAAATGGTCTTTCATCATGCTACTATCCCCTCCCTCCAAGAATTAGCTTTCCGAAACCAAAACTTTATGAAATTTTGAGTTTTTCAGTTAATTTATATTACAGTTTCATTAGTTTCAATAAGTAAAAGAAAAAAGAAATGCTAATGAAAGAATATTCATAACCACATCTTTTCCTTTTTTTACTGTCAAAACTTCAGGTTTTCCAGATTTTATTGCTAGATTAAATATTGAAGATAGCTTTGAAAATTCGGTTTAATGTAATCATGTTGCTTATTAGTCTTATTAGATTGCATTTTATTTTTATATAATTTCTTTAAGGCTTCGAATACATTATTTTGAGAATTTTACCAGAAATATGAAAAACTACAATAGTTACTAGATTTCATCCAAAACTATTTTTTCCAATTTAAATTGTGCTAAATCATAAGCAGCACCAAGTACGAAATAAATATCAATTATTGTACGAATAAATATCAATTTATGATGTTATTCGAATTGTACTTTAAACGAATACACACAATCCAGGAATGACATCACATTTTTAACTCAAATAAGCTCTAATTTAATACAAAATGAATTAAGAGTATTGTAAATGAACAAAACATCTTTATTCGAGCTATATAAAATTTCATCTGCACATTTTCACGATTTTAATGAGATATTGATTATGTGGAGCAGCATCTTTAATTCTAAATATTGTCTACAATTCCATACAAACCAATATTTTTTACTCTTAAAAATTTTAAAAGAACAAACCGGGTTTTATTTATTTAATTTAACTGCTATATTACACCACACATTTTTTTAACCACTTATATAAGAAAATACTCCATTAACAAATTATCTACCGATTAAAAGTTTCATATATAGGAGACATAGATAATAGCTAAATGCAAAAAATAAAAAAGCACTAATTACTAATTAAACTAATTCAAGTATTTTAATTAATTAAAATGCTTTTTCTGTTTACTGGATTTATTCCACACCAAAACGTAACTAATGGTTCAAAAATAAAATTGAAATTTTAATGATAAAAAAATTCAAAAATAAATGATTGATGGCTCCATTTGTGAATTTGGTATTCTGAATTAAATAACATAGCATGATAATTAATCAAAGTGTCTGTCTTCTAGCCTAGAGGTAAGACATTGTTGTTCTGTACCTTGTGTTCTATCTGTGAGATATTTGAGAGAGCCATTCCCCTCAAAAAGGAATTGTACAAGGGAATATGTGAATGCCATCTTCATATGAAATAAAGTCTGAGTTCAATGCAAGGAGGATAAAATCAAACAAATCAAAATTTATTTTTTACAACAGATAAATTTTCCTGAAGGGAGACAATACATTTCATTTCACGAGATGTGATTTAAAAAAAGTTTACAAGCCAAAGGAAAAATGCATAAATGGTAATTATTACACAATCAACGGTTTCTTCATTACACAATCACCAAACCTGTTGAGCCATTTATCACACCGCTGAACCATTTGGTTTACCCAGTCTTGGTAATAATCAGGTAATTGGTTTTTCAGCCAGTTTCGTTTTGAAAATCTCCGTCTAATACGAACTTTGTTTCTGATAATTGTTTATTCGGGAAAAGGAAGTATTAGCTGGGAGCCAAATCAAGGCTATATGGGAGGGGTGATTCTAAACCTTCCATCTAAACGTTTCCAGCAATATCTCTGCCAGTGCCAAAGAACGACATCGTTTTGTGACCTGTTGCCTATTTATTGCTTCGCTCCCGTATACTTCAACGGTTTGTCTGTGATTATCGGATGGACGCACCTTTTTGGCTCATAGAAATCGTATTACGGCTCACATCTCTGCACGAGATCACTTCTCTAGACATCTTGCCCTTACTTTTGCTGTTTCAGGTCTTACACTAACCCCATCTTCTCGAACAACCTGTCTAAGACAACTAAAACTATCCGTCTCCACTCTGGGTAACAATATTCCCCTATAAAATTTCTACTTTCCAAATACTGCTTTTTGTAAACTTTTTTTTTGATCACCCCTTGCATTTTTGTTGAAAAATTAATTATTAATTCTAAAATAAAAATATACATCTAAAGAACAAGTGAAACGTTACCACCAGATATAAATTCAACCTACTTATTGCAAACGAAATCTTAGTTCGCTCGAGGGGGCCATTGATATAAACCTATTATTGCTCGCCCATTTCCCAATATTGATAGAAGGCACAAAAAATCCACTAACATCAGCCAATGAAAGTGAAACATAAAATGCAAAATCACTCGCGTGTTGGCGTTTACTAAAAACTGGCGCATATCGCTTTTTTTCTGGTAAAACTTTACCCGAAATAAAGTCGCTTAAGGGTAATTCAAATGAGGCCTGAATGCTTCCTGATTCCTAGCAGCAAAGAAAAAAAAGAACTTATTTCTTTCTTATGCAAATTGAATTTGGAATGCTACCATAAGATAGTTTGGTCATAAAATCTCACACAGGAATAAAAAGTCGATGTCGTGGCATAAATTTATTTTGCCAAACACCGTAAAGAAAAGATGTGTGTGATATTTCCAGATATTTTCCCTCTAATACTTTTACAGGGAAGATTTGGCGAATTTCACTTCTCCGAAAGGAAGTTTTATTATTGAGTTATATGAGTGGATTATATGACTTCCTTCTAATCTTGGTTAAATACCACACTCTTTTCGAACGTAGATTGATTTATACAGTTTTTATGGAACTCGATCGACATTCGTAGAGGAGTAGGGATATTAAAATGATATTTTATATGATTTGTTCTTAGTAAATTTGACTTTCGATAAAAATAGCGTCATTTTCTGCAAAAGTAAAGGTAATAAATTTTATGTTTAAAATAAATTGTGAATGATTCTTTTGGTCTGAGTACTGTCTTCATTTTAAATATTTATCAACTAATAAATGAATTAAATGCTTTGTATTCTGCTTGCATAAAATACAGGATGAGTACAAACGATGGAACCGAGTATAAAAAATCCTATTTCCTAAACTACTGCGTATACCAAGATAAATGATACATGGATTTAAAGAGAAATATACCGATGTCTTTTCCAGTTAAAAATGTTCAATGTGTAGACCTCTTGTTATACCTCAGTTAATTCCAAACACTTTGTAGCATTTTTTGTTTTATCTATTGTCTTTGACATAATCCCACAAAAATATAATCAAGGCAATACTTTGCCTATGCACCACTAATGCCTAAAACAATGCTAGAAACCTAAAAAATGCATTTTCGCAGCATTCAGAAACCTTGACAGAGAGATGTTACAAAATGTTTGGAACAAACTGAATAACAGATTGAGCGTATGCAGTGTAACAAGACAGTGGCACATCGAACATTCATAACTGCGAACAAATGGTATATTTCTCTTGAAATTCATGTATCACTTAACGGAATATCCTCAGTAGTTCCTAAAATATGATTTTTAAAAATCGGACTAATAATTCGTACTCATCCTGTATTTTATTCTTAAGATTAATATAATTACATTAGTTAAATAATAACTAAATAATAAAAATAAAAACTAAATAAAAACTAAATGGTCGTATTCACCAGAAAAAGAAAGGAATGCTCGATTCAATTAATTATCATGCTCAAATTCTAAATTTTGCATTAGGATAATTACAAGAATGAAAAAATTATATTTAATACGATTGTGAACATAAATAAACCATCAGGTTGCACGGAAGCATTTTAATTTAAAAAAATTAAAATAACATATTAATTATTTCACTTTATTTATTGATACAAAATGAAAACAACAACAACATAAAGACTGAAGCAAAAAATATGAACAAATAATATAGAGCTCCTAACGATTTATTTTTAAACGCGTTGAATCAAGAATTTAAATACTGCCAATTAAGGATGGAAAAGCTATTTTCAAATTACAAATAGGAAATAAAGTTAAAGCGTGGCAATGAGTAAATAGGAGAACTTTTTGTGTGTTCAAAAGCAACAGAGAAGGTAATGGATTTAAATTTGATAGTAATAATTACAATGAAATACTTTTAAATTCTTTATTGTTATGCATTATTAGTTTATTTTAAAACACAAAAAATAATACCATTACCTAAATTTTTCCCTAAATCTTCCATAATAAGATTCGTTTGTAAATTTTGTAAATGAAAAATTTTCAATGCCTGGAAAAATGTAGTTGCTATTTATTATCCTTGGATTGTTCTATTATTCAAACCATGTAGTTGCTATTTATTATCCTCGGATTGAACTCCTATTCAAACCAAACCTAAGAGATCAGGGAAAGAGGATCGTCGTAGCTTCTGAGAGTAAAGACCCCTGAGCACCTTGTGTCAGAATCCTAATTGCAGTTCACATAAAGATGATATTCGTTTGCAAAACCTCTCTTAACAAGGTGATTCTTCCACACACCTCACAGAAGCAACCATGGTAAGAAGAACGCATGGTAAGAAGCAACCATGCCTGAATCAGGACTAGAACTTGGGACTCCCATATCACTACGACTACCTCTAAGTTAGGACGCCAACGTCAGAAAAAATCAAAGCATAAAGATATGTTTTTGTTAATTTTAGTTATTAATAACATAATATAATAATCATGAACATTAGAAATTTATTATACATTCGTTTTATACATTCATTTATTTTACGTTTATTGTTTGAAATGAAGTGTTTCCTTTTTGGCACAGTTAAAAGTTTTATCAAATGATTATTAATCCTTGTATTTGGCAAAAAATATATTTTTTCATTATAGAGACGCTTTGCTGTGTAAATTACAATTCGGATCTTAAATTGTCTAAATTGATGTATTAAAAGTAATGCAAATTACAACTTTTAATTTATCAACTTATTTTACCTTTTGAAATTAACTATTCAAAATGAAAGGTAAATATGCATCTTCAAAATTGAAGCACTTAAAATTATTCATTATGGAAACTAAAAGAATTTTAATAAATAACAGGCAAAAAAAGAATCAGTAATTTCTTCACCTGAGCATAATTCCGAATTCAAATTAAAAATAAATTGCAAAGATGAAGATTTATTTTACTTTTCTTTTACGAGCTGTTAATGAAAAAAAAAATTAATTATAAGCATTAAATCCGGAAATACAGTGGCTACAAGTTCATAAATTAGAAAATGAATTTTAAAAAGGATTTAAGAAATGCTAATATTTTACTTTAAATTAAAAAATTGCACTTTTGTGCGTTTCATAAAAGATGTTTTTCGCATCTTTAATTTTCAAAATAACAGACATTATTCGATTAAATTTTATATCACCATGTTTAAAATAAATAATTGAGGATGGCGAATATACTAAAAGCATTCATTAATTCAGATAAAAATTTTAGACGAATAAGTGAAAAGCAATAAGTTCTATAAATAAAAATGATAGCGATATTTAAATCATCCTAGCATATTAGAATGAAATTCTATGGATTTAAAATAATTTTTTGCAGAAAAATATCAGATTATATGTTTTATATACCTTTTTATATCTTAAGTTTATATATCTTTATATATCTTAAGATCGTTAAATTTTTTGTATCTTTAATTTTCTGAATAATACATGCTATAAATATGATTTTTGCATTTTCATTTTTTTGTCGTGTCCATGTTTCCATGGAAAGTGGGTGCAGTAGCTTCTGAGGGTAAAGACCCCTGAGCACCCAGAGGGCAGAAGTCTGACTTGTAGCTCAAATGAAGATGACGCACACACATTCGCTTGCACAACCCCTTCTTACAGGGGGGCACATTCACACGCCTCACAGACAGAACACAGAGTAACAACCCTGCCCGAACCGGAACTTGAACCCGGGACGCCCAGATCACGGGGAAGACACGCTACCCCTGTGCCAGTAAGCCGGCTGTATCATTTAAAATAAATAATTAAAAATAATGAATACTTAAACTCATTAATTAGTAACAAAATAATAATGATAATGATGATAACGAGATGAAAATGATAATACTATGCGATACCACGACCTAGCCAAAGGCCCTGTGGGAGACTTGTTGGGGCTAAGGTAGAGCAGCCGTACCTGGCATGAAGGAACAAACTTCCCTTGATAACATTGTATTTTTTGCCAACAATAAAGAACCCTCTGAAGAAAATGCATATTTGTAAAGAAAAATATTTGAAAAAAAAAGGCATAATATTTTACATTAAATATTATGTAAAACATTGAAAATGTAGAAATTACATTAAATGAGTGTTGACTTTTTACATTGGGAGAGAGCTAAATACGAAATATTTGACAAAATATCCCTAATAGACGATGTAATGACTGGAATTTTTATGAGTTCTTCAACTTTAGAGACATTCAATTTCTTGACCAACTGAATCTGTTGTATACAGATGATAATTATAAATGGTGTAAAAGAGAAAAATAATGAACCGAGTTTAAAGGCTGGTAGTTTATCGCAATTAAAATATGGAAGTGTTTGGGGTTCTCTTTGATAAATTCTCTTTCTCCATCAGTAATTTAGAAAAAAACTAACCAAGGAAAAGCTGAAGTGTTGCCATTCAAACCATATAAGACATCTGTCGGATAAAAGGAGATTATAAAATAAGAAATCATTGGTATACTGACATTTGTGCGAAATTGGCGAGTATAGCTGTTCTCTGATCGAACTGTACACAGTATAAAACCGATTAAAGTTTATTCAAATGAGATCGAGATATCCAGCAAAGTCACATAAACAAATTTATTCTCTTTTCATGCAGATTAATTACGAAATGGTATTACTGTGTACCTTGGCTATAAATTTCCCATGGTACTAAAACGTCTCCACAGTGATTTCAATTTATTTTGCCTGACAATAGAAGGAAAAGAATCTTCTGGTGTTTCTAGATAGTTCTTTTTTTACAACCGTTATTGGGATCTTTAGGTAGATTTTATTCTTTTGATGTTTCAATTCTGAATATTTGTATATATTTTTTTTAATTGGAAAAAATAAAAATTATCTTGCATTCTTTATTGATTTATAAGGCTTTAATATAATTTTAGAAACAGTTCTTTTAAGCCGTTTTAACTTAGGCCGTAATATCCAAAGTATGCTCACGCCTGATGAACTTAAAGTTTATTATTCATTCAATTTTTAATACATTACTTTTTAAATATAATTATATACTTTATTCTTATTGTAGATAATTATACATCTAAACAAAAAAAGAAAAATGGATGTTGTTGTTATTTATGGATCTTGTAATTGACAAGACCGGTGCGCTTTTAAGCAGAGAGAGTGTATCTTATTTCAGTAGAGCTATCTTGAACCAAGAGGGCAACTTAGCTATTCATGCGTCACATTCCTTTTTACGGTGCGGACTTCATTCATGCATTTCATTCACTCATCCACAGATTGTAATTTAGACCTGAATCAGAGAACTACCACCTCTATTCCAGTACCCACATGGGTATTGACTCGACTTAGAGGACTCTGTAACCACGACAGACTTATCTGTGCACCAACCACCAAACACATGGGGAGTTTTCGGCCGGTAGGGCTTGAGCTCACAATCTAAGGTAAGTGACTCCAACGCCCTATCAGCCATGCTATCCTGGCAAAAATTGATGTAAAAATAAGTAAATGGATGAAAGAATGAAAATCCATGGATTGGGTTTAATATTTTTGATATTTTGTAAAATATGTTATTCACGGTGAAAAGCAAATTGCCCCAAGATAATTGCTGAAATGCCAAATAGATGTGTGCCCAATAGAAGTATTGGACTTAAAAAATACACAACCTTTAAAAGTGAAAACGAGCAATATAATTTGAATATTTTTTTGGTTTTAAAAAAGAAATTCTACTTAATATTTTATTAGAAGTAACTAGTTTTATCTTGAAAATTTCATACAATGGCGGGAAAATTGTTGGGCTATTTGAGGATTTTAATATTCTAAATTCTTCCAGAGCAGATTTAATAAGTTAAAGGAAAGAACAGTAGTTAAATTGTGTGAATGGTCATAAGAGAGTAAAGGGTTTTAATAGGAATCGTCTAATTAAACTACACGTTATGGTTAATTACTTAATTTATTCGTTTAATCCACTGTAAAAATATCAAAAATGTTTACAAAATTTGTTAATATATATTAATATTATTCGAAATAAAATGTAATATGGTTGAAATGTTATTTTGGACAATCATGTCGCCCAATAAGATTTCAGATATATGCAATCAGATTCCGTCCTCTTTACTTGACCGCGATTAAGAATTATGAAATCTTTTTCAAAATGATCCTAGTGTTGCTCCGAAATGAGACGCTATAACATAACTAAATTAAAATTATAGTGACCAAAACAATTTTATTTAAAATGCATAATCTGCTAAAATTAAAATTTTGGATATATTTATAAATATTTAATTTTGGAATTGTATTTAAATTCTAAAAAGAAACAAAAGATCAAAAAGTGAAAGTTGTATGAACCAGTCATATGCAAATTTATGAAATTATCGATATCGCCATAAAATCGCATCACAGGCAATTTAATATTTCAGGCTAATATTTAAATCTAATATTTTTCTCAAATTCCACATTACTTACAGACAGAGTAGAGGTAGATAATATCCACAAACAGCTACCTATAGAAACAAAATATGTTACGAAAAATCATCCGTGCATCGGAATTCGGCGAGAATCTGCTTGTATTCTATTTTTCTGAAAAACTTTATCTAATATAAAGCCGTTTAGAAGTAATTCATATGAGGCTTGGATATATCAAGAAGCCACAAAGAAGAAAAGCACTGTTTATTCTATTCCATGAAAATTGAATTTAGGATGTTACTTTCGGAAAGTTAGGTCATAAGAGCTCACATGAGAATAAAATCCTTGTTTTGTTATAAATTTATTTTCTTAGATACCAGAGTGAAAAATAGAATTTATTATTTTTCATTCGCTTTTCTTAATGCCTTTACTCAAAAGATTTAGCAAGTTTATTCCATCGTCGAATCAATTCCATGCTTTTCACTTTGAATATTGGTTCAGCATGAAAATTCTTCAAGGTTGTGGATTGATTTTTAAAGATTTCGTGGAAGTTTATCGTTACTGAGAATTGTCGTGCAGGAAGTTTATTAAAATGGAATTCAGAAAGAGTGTCTTTAAGCATGTTTGGCTATTGAAAAGGTGATATCAAACTTTATATTATCATGCGAGAACATGATGTTGTTTAGGTTAGAGAGTTTTGAAGCATGAAATAGCGTATAGCGTCTATGAATAGACCATAAATGGCAATTTTCATCTTCTTCTTTTAATCGAATAAGCTTGCTTTTACCGGTATTGCTTTAGTATTATGTATGCTTCTTTGAAAGCAGCTGCGTTCTTAAAAATTTAAAGTTCAACTCTGGCATCATAACTATTATTTTTCTGGGATGTAATTGTTTTCGGAGAAAAATAAATAATTTAATTTTTATAATATATTCAAGGAAACTTCAATCGCGTTTAATAGTCTTGTTAAAAACATTTCCTTTTTTCCCAGTGAGGAAATCTCATTCCATTCATTCTTAAGTCTCAAACATTGAAGGATTGTACTCCTATTCTAAGATTAATGAATTATGAAACTGTTTTATGAACTTTCTTTTTTAGCAAAAGCATTTATTTATTTAATTTCATGAATACAGAAAAAAACTATAAAATTATTTATAAAATTATGTTTGAAATTGAAATTTTATTAATAATTTATAAATGTTTGGCTTTTATTAATCTAAAAATTATGCTCGTAAAAATGTCGTTTAATACTTGCATACGGTAAGTGGGAAATTGAATGGTGATGCTATGGCCATAATGGTCGCTTGTTTATACTTGGCCAGCCAGCAATATGACACAAGTTTGATTTTCCTACAAGTGCTGGAATTTTCATATAATTCATGTGCATCATATTTTTATTACAACACTGAAACTTTTATATAAGCAGTATAAGCATATGACGACAATAGATCATTTCGTTCATTCATGAACACTTGTAAAAACCAAGCAATTTAATTTTACAAATTTCTACAAATTACGAATTTGACATATGGCAGAATTTAATTATAATAAGATTAAAACTTTCAAATTCAAAAGAAGAATGACTGAAAACACATGAAAAGAAGTTGAGAAAATTAATAATTATTTGGATGGAATAAAAAAAAAATGCATTCTTCTCCGTTTGTTTCATAACTGCTATTCTTTGCCGTTTGTAATTATCTGAGTGAGAAATATTTTTTAAACTCCTTAAATGAGTTTAAATGAGTTACGTGTCACCTTATTTAGAATTAGAAGCTTAAAATGATGCATATCCATCTCTAATTAATCATTCTAAGACGAAAGTAATAATTAAAAAAGTGAATAAAGATAAGTGTTACAAAAAATATTTAGATTCAATTCAAACCTTCTTGGTATACAGAGAAATCACAGTATGGATTAGATATTATAAATAAATAAAATTAAAGAATAAAAAAAAACTAACATGTATTGGTACTAAATTAATTGCCTAAATTAAATATCCACAAAACCACTAGAACATATTTGGCATTTGTCAATACAAGTACATATCGGTTGTTACATTGGAAGTTAAAAATTAGAAGGACATATTGAAAGTTGGAATGGAAGTTATGCCATTATAAGTATATATTGGGCACTGCAACGGAAGTTTGACATTGGGAGAATGGAAACACTACTTCTGACTAGAAGTACTGTCACATAGTACTATCAATTATCAAGCATTTAATGCTTGGAAAATTTTTACTCTCGAATTATGAGAAAAAAAGAGAGTAAAATTCTAATAAAAGGATGGGAATCAAAAATAAGTTCTGAGCTGTAATGGAGATTAATGAACATTTTCTTGTCAAAAACTGTTCAAAACCGTTGCCTTACAGATGTAGTAGGAGGATGACTATTACCGAAAATGAAACTTAAATTTCGCCACAATGTACTAAAGCATTTGTTTTGAATTTGGAGCAGTTTTCATTCAGTTTCAAAAGAAATGTTTAAGATAATAATTAACGCAAGACTCCAGACATGTATTCTATGTATTCATAACCATTACATATAACAATTGCATATATTCAAAACCATTCTATGTAGCAATTTTATATATTTATAATCTGTGAGACTGAAGGCATATCTCGCTCGGATGGTGGACAATTTCTTAATCATATGGCTCTTAATAATTTCTTAATATTACATATCTCATCAGTCTACTATTGTAGACAATTCGAATTATAAAAGTATTCCTAAGCTACAATTTAATTTCGTTCGAAATTTATATTGGAACTTACTTTCTGGAACACCCATATAATTCATTATCTTTATTAATTTTAACAGCCAATATTAAAGAACATACAGTAAGTAATATTTGTAATTAATAAGATATTTTTTTCTAAAAATAAGTAATTTGTACTACAATCTTACAAACTTACCCTGGAATTTACAGAGGTGCAAATATTCGGAAACGAATTCCTAGAAATTGCCACAGGCAGCAATTTTGGTAAAACTTTGATATACCCCCCAAAAAAATTATGCGCCAAATCTGGCACTCCCTACTGCCTTTCTAGGGTTGCTGTTTCTTATTTTGGTGTGGAAAATTTAGGTTTGTATTTAGCGAGAATCCATCTTGGCGAGAAAAAAAGCGCCAAAAAAAGGTTTTTTGCTTGGCAAGAAAAAAAAGTCGCCAAATTTCCGATTTTGGGGGGTATATCAAAGTAGTTCCACAATTTGAAAGTTCGCAAGCAGTTCTTAATGTTCTAAATCAAAATTCGATATAATATATTAAGTGAATCAATTCATTAGAAGCAGCTGGAAATCTGATAAACCAAGGTGTTTACTGAAAGAAAAAATGACGCTTTTTTCAAATTATAATTGCCACAAAAATTGCCTTTAACAATTATTGTTGTAAAAACAATGAATTATTTCTCTATTGTAAAGTAGCGTTTATTTAATCACGAAATTTTCTTTGTTGAATAAAGCAGTTAGCCAAATTATCCAATTCTTTCTATTTGTTTACCTCTCCCTACATATATATGTAGGGAGAGCTGGGGAGGCTATATATCTTGTCTAAATTTTTAACCTTTTATAATATACATTTTATTCATTCACTCAAGTTCAAATGCATTTTTTTAAGATTTGTAGTGGATGACACTTTTTTCCAAATATTAATTCATTTTTAATACTTTGAATAGAGTTTTAGCAGATTCTAATGAAAATTGAAATTAACAGATAATAGCTCAATAGGTGAAATGCACGGATTTCAGCATTTTCCACATGAAGGTGAAAAATGCTAGTTCTATTCTTGAGGAAACCAATAATTTTTGAATGCTTATTTTTTGATACTCAATAATGTTTTTGATAATTATATAATAAAAAAATAGCTAAAATAATTTTTTT
>JAPMOQ010028185.1:220591-232004 GCA_026543055.1 Argiope trifasciata | reverse complement strand
ATATATATATATATATATATATATATAATTTTTTTTAAAGAATCATTATGAAATACTTTATCTTAGAGAAAAAATAAAATTTAATTTATTCAATTTAATAGTGTACGAACGCACATTCTTCTTAATATAAATATTTAAAAAACAAAAAATAGTAAAATTTAAAATCGTCTTTAAGCTTGTTTAAGTCCATGAATTACTGTTAAAGAATAAAAGCTAAACTTTGATATACAGTCATTTCGCATCTTGCCAGGTTGGCAAATTTTCGGTGGCGCTTTTGCTATCATTACGCTTTAACTGTCCTTCGGGCCACATTCGGCTATTTTACTAAAGTTTATCTATAAACTATTTTTTGGTAAAAAGAACTGTATATAAATAACGCTATAGAATATCAGTTAAAGCTCTGAAAAATAAAATTTTCCAATTACCTAAAGGAAAAAATCCTTTTTGAGTCTTGTTATAATTAATATAATTTCAATTAATGTAAAAATTATTTATTTCAGGAAGAAAAGGAATCAAAAATTGATAGAAATCGTTTTGAAACATGCAAAGTTTCTTTCCTGGATTCTACGTAATTTCAAAATAATATTTATTTTTTGCCTCGAATAGCGTTAACTGAACTATCCTATAAAACTATGAAATGGCCTGAATATGAAAAATATATGTTGCTACTTAAAATATTGACGAAATTATTTGAAGAATACATTTACGATGAGTTTGTGTTTCGATTTCGATTTTTGGGTAAGTGTGTGTCATAATCACCAAATACCAGCTGGCAATTTCAAAGAAATAATTATAAAAAGAAAATGTATTTCTATTGAATATATTTATCTTCTTTTTAATTAATTAATTTCATTCTATTGACCTGTTTTTTAATCAGAAAAAGGAATAATGTTACAAATCAGTAATTTTTCCTGATCGTTCCAGAGCCTTCTCTGCGCGACTCTGGGAACCATAAAAGACCGTTAGTCTAAGCGGAAGGCAATCATATATCGAGTCGTGGATAAGTTTAATGTTGCATAACGAGTTAACATCGGATAGTTGTATCAGTCCAGTGAAGAGCAAACGTTATGTGGAGCTCAAGCATTTGGTGAATTACACTGAATGCAGAGTTCTAGTTTTTTTAATAGAAGTACCATCGACTCGTGTGAGAAATAGCAATCATGTAATAATGTGCAGAAAGCTGGATACAGTTAACGCGAAGAGACTTGGAGATTTGCTTACGTTCGGAAATACCTTAGAGAGTTAGAAAATATATTCCCTCATTCCTGCTGAATTCTCTCTGGCCTCTTTGTGTGCTCTTGTTATTACTACTACGATTACAATTTGTGAGCTTCTGCTTATTGTAGTGTGCTGCTGCATATTACGTGTGTTCGCCTCGGCTGTATATTTGTTGTCTTGTTTTTGTTTCTCCGTGATCATAAAAGTCGTAATTCGTTATTGAAGGACTGTTTCTTCATCGCCAACAAGTCGAAAGGATCCCGAATTATTTGCAATAAATTTATTCCTATAGAACAACTATTTCTTATAAATTCCTCATAATGTGTAGACAAAACCAAGTTCATCCATCTTTCAATATAAATTAGATTTTCGCTGAAAGTTCTAACTAGAAATCAATGTGTGTCTGTTTGATAAATCGAAGATCCAAAAACAATCCCCTCTGTTAGCAAGAAAAGAAAATTATGTCCGATAAAAACCATTGCTTTCGCTAAAAATTAATGACACATACAATTTTTTCCCGTTTTCTTTTTCTCAGAAAGATAAATTATTTCTATTTCGAATTCATCTTCGTATTAGATTTCTTTGCTATCTAAAAAATAAATTTCAAATCTGCTTCGACACCTTCGTTTCATCTCATTATATTCATTAAAATAAATTAGAATGGAACTTACGGGTGAATTTTTAAAGTGGAATAGTAAATAAAAAATACTTTTATAAATTTACTTTCCTTTAATTACTATTTAGGTTTTTTTTAACGCTTTGAGATTACATAAGAAAATTTCCACCCAGATGTAAGAATCAAAGTTTTTCTTTAAAATTTAGATAAATGCATTTTTGCTGTAATTATTATTTGTCTCATAAATGAATATACCAATACGTTTTTTTTTTTTTTTTAGATTTTTGCCTCACAAAATCTAAAAAGAGTACCATTTGAAGCAATTTTCAGAATTATTGCATCAGAAGTATATTGAAAGCTTCAATTAAATTACATATTTTCTATAACTGATATGAAAACTTTCATAAATTATTTTCATTATTTATATAGACCTCTGGAGACATTCAGTGTAGGATTTCATAGGAATATATGAATATAAATTTGATTTTAATGATTTTAATTTTGTTGATTAAAAATTCTAAATGTGATTAAACGAAAACCATAGAATAAAATTATTTTCTACAATAAAAAATCGCAGGATATAAAAAAATTTGAATTCAAATTTTTACCAAAAATAAAATAGAAACTCTAATTTTTATCACGAACAAAAATATTTAAGAAGTATTAAGTGTTTAAAGAAACTATATAATTTAACATAACTGAAGCTCTAATAAACTATTTGCTTGGTCTAACTGCCAATATATTGAACACAGAGAATTGGTATTCAGTGATTGACTTTTAACGATTAACATGATTCAATTTTGAAAATAATTTAAGTTGGGACAACTTGCGACACAAGCAGTTAAGAAAGAGAATCTTAAAAATGTGTGTGAATGAAATATTACATTATCAAATATAAATGCTATCCAGCTTCTTTTGTTAGTAAAAACTGATTTGTATAAATCCAGAATATGGTCTCGTAAGATTTGAAAGAGAGGAATTGAAATTCCAATTTTTCTAATTAAAATGGGGTTAATTGTTTTTAACAAGTGTAATTATGTTTTTAACAAGTGCAATTCATAAATTGCATTAAAAGTTTCGGTAATAATGTTGTAATAGTTATTTGTACATGGACTTCAATGTTATATACTAGAAATTTTTTTATTCTACTTTAAAGTAAAATAACCCAAGTGATCATTAATCCCTTCAAGACAATTGCTTCTGTCACCAGTCAGTATGTGTCCCCTAAGTTAGGTGTTAAGAAAGGCAGTCTATATCAAATATTAGAAATTATAGAAATATATTAAAACTAAATATTAAATGCAAAAATTTAAAGAAAAAGATATTCAAATTTTCAGTTCATAATGAAATTTCTAGTATTAAATTAATCAAATTCATTGCAAATCGAAAGATCAATATTATATTGCGATTCATTTATGCGTAATGTTATAGTAGATTTCGATTGGAAATGAAATATCCATTACCATTTGATGTAGTAACTCAAAAAGAAATACATTTTAACTTTGTAAATTAAATTCCTAAATATCCCATATCATAAAAATACTTATCAAAATAAATATGCACTATTAAATAAACAATTACATTATTGTCTTTATTTCTTGTGCAAATTTTTCAAATGAAGAAATATAAGTTTGTTTCTAATTCAATTAAATCTTTATTTAAAAAAATAAATTGCATGATTAAAACTTTTTTGCATAAAAACTAATCAAAGTTGCTCATAATTTCAAATCTTTCTTCATATGCATTCTATCCATCAAATAATGTACACAAACTTCAATGTTTTAAGAAATCGTGTTGAAAAGGTTTCCGCTTTCAGTTTTACATTTGTACTTTATTTAAGAACGCCGGATTCATTTGCTTTGCAATCAATTCAGCTTTCCAAAGATGCATCGGAATCAATTAATTCCGACTCCACATTTTATGAAAGGCGATCCTTAAAATCCTTCCGGCAATCTGATTTCATTCAGGGAATTGTTCACTTTCCGATGGGATGATATCCGTGGATTTTAATTGCGTTTCAAAGGAACTACGCTCTCAAAACCTGATCAATATTAATTCACTTAGTACGGAACCCATCTGTTTTCACGAATTACCTCAAGGATAAAATGGTTGTTTACTTATTTTCACTAAGAATAAAAATATTAAAATGGACCTCTGACTTTTCAAAGACGACAAACCAATATGCATTTTTATTCAATCGCTAATTTTATTTGTATTATGTTTTTTGTACATTGCTTCGTGTATATTTTTTAATAAATATGAAATGGGTTAGTAAAGATTCTTAAAAGTTACATAGATCGTTAAATTTATGAAAAAAACTGATAGAAATTGATATGACTTTATTAAAACAAAATTTAAGGGTTACCTACGAAATGCTCAAATGTAAAAAAAATGCTAAGTGATTTTAATATCCACATTTTTTTTATTTTTTTTTCCTGCATTTTTTACTAGAAATTTTCTGGTTGTTTTAATGTAATTATTATTTAGACAAATCTCGTTATTTATACATTTGTCAAAGATAAGCACATAGAAAAATTCAGAAATTTAAGAAGAGATTGTGGAGTTGCTTCTAAGGATAAAGGCCCCTGAACACACGAGGGCAGAAGTCTGCCTTCTATCTCGTATAAAGATAATACTCACATAATTGATTGCACAACCCCTTTTTTAGGGGGATCTGTCACATATCTCATAGATATAACAAGAGGGAAGTACAAACTTGCCCGAACCATGACTAGAAATTGGATAGGCCAGATTACGGAAAAGACGTGCTGCCTCAGTGATAGGACACCGGCTGGTCAGCAAATGCAAAATATAATAAATAAGGTATCTGAATATTAAACGATAAATAAAATTATAAAAATACTGAAAAATCTCAATTACGCTTTCATCTAAATTACCGTGGTTTTTGAATATTTCTGAACATGACTGGGAAATGCTCCTTACACCCTTTGGCCAACGGTGACCAAATGAATATCAGAAGTGCATTAGATACGTTTGTTTAAAAGTATTTAGGAAAAGAGGGAGGAACTGAGAACTATTAAAGAATATCAGAGTTCACCCTTGCCTAGTAGCCATCAACTAGAAGGTGTCTCTTTTATATGTAAATCTTTTTAAAATGCGGATTATCAGTGTGGTTTGTGAGAAATGAGATAGTGAGTTTATCTTTGAACAATAAATTTATCGGTTTAGTTGTTTGAGATGCTTGAACTCCTACGATATAAGGAATGAGAGGGTTAAATTTTAAATGTTCTGGATAAGAAAATTTTTTGACCATAAGAAAATATATAAATACATCATACAAATTTACTTTTGAAATTTAAAATAGTTGCTTTTTCTTCGTCACTGCTTTATTAAATAACATCATTTCTGAGCCAAGTTCATATATAATTTAACTGCATATAGATTTTTTGAAAACCCTAAGAAAACGATATATTAATTATGAAAATGAATAATAAAAATAATTATTTTGGAGGGTGAATAAATTATAATTCATTTAACTTCCAATTGGAAAGATTGCTTTCGATATGAAAGGTAATATTAGCATGGCATTAATATTACCTTTAATTTAATACATTCATTTTCCTTTAAACTGTATACATTTCCCCCCATTTATTCTACAAAAGTAATGCCGTGCAGTAAATACTTATATCGCTGAATATTCGGGCGAATTCATTTAAATTAAATGACTCTCGAATTTTCTTTTTTTTATTTGTGCCTTCAGAGAATATATTTGCAAATGTAGTTAATTCAACACATTACTTGATATTCGGTAGATAATTTGAATTTGTGGTATTATTTTAGATAATTATTCTACTTCTCAGTAAGCTCATTTACAAATGCGATATTTAGAAATCTAAATTTCTGTTATTACCAAGTTAGTATAATAAATTATAATTCAATTAATTCATTAAATTGAATATTTATTTTATTTCGAATAATGGGAATTCAAATTTCTGGGAAAATGTGTAACGGTAATATGTATATAACATTACTCTATGTTCTTCTAAGCGTTGACGTTTTTCATATTTTTGCTTTATATTTAGTTTAGTAAATTAAAGACAAAAAATTTTTAATTAAAAATTATCATCCGGTTAAAATGACATGCTGTCCTTTTGAGATGAACTATTTATTTTCAAAGGATTTTCCTTTTGCTAAAGTAATATATTTAAATAAAATACTACGGCTTTGGGATATTTGCTCTGAATAGGGTCTTTAAATTTATTTTTCAGAAAAGAATAATTCTGGAAGAATTAGTTTTCTCACGATAATTATGCATGTTTCTTCGTTATTGGAAATCTTTGAAAGAATAAAAAATATTTTCGGAGAAATCTGGAATGCATATGGCAAGTAATTGACACATTGTTTACAATTCGGAATCTAGTATTTTCTTTTAAATTTTATCATTAAAACTGTATTAATTTCCTATTTTCTCCCAATATCTTTCAAACAAATATTACAATTGATAATAATAATTTACATATTCCGACTTACTAAAAAAAAACATATTTTTGTAACAGTATGCTTAGCATTTTATAAATAGCAGCACTGACTTATTCAAATGAAAATTGTTACATACAAATGTTTTTCAGATTTCTCTGAAGGATAGCATAAACCAATTTTAATAGTTTGATTTTGTTTGTAAATGCAATGAGAAAAATATTTAAACATTTTCATTTCATGAAATTTCTCATTCACAATTTAAAAAAAAGAGTCATTTTTTTTTAAATTTGAAATCCTGATTTGTATCATTTTTATGTAATGTAAGTAAACTTTGTTGTTTCAAATATGTAGAATATATATTAGATAATTAATAAGTTATAATCCTATCAATAATACACATAAAAACAACATTAATGCAACTGATATTGAATTCATTATTCTGAAAACGATAAAAAAAATCTTTGTAATGCAATGTAATGAAGGAATTCTGATATAGAAGCCTCGTTTCTAGACGCTAATGGAGAAATATTTTAATACAATGATGTACGTTCATAAATATAAAGGAACATAAAATATATTTCAATCATTAACACTGTAATAATGCCAACGCACCAATCTAAAGTACGGCATTATGATGCTAGCTGCAAGACTGATAGCGAGCAATCTTACTGGCCTCGAGAATTGATTATTTTAATCCATAAATTTAAGTATTGGCTAAATTTAGAATTGTTGTATTATTGTGTGTAATATATTTTATAACTGGTTGTCTATTAAATTTTTTCGGTTTTCATGGATTGTTTTTACAAAATCTAATATTTTATGTTCATAATCATACATTCTAAAATTTCTTGTTAACAAAATCCAGAAAAGAAATGGAGCTGCCAAAACATTTTCTTTACTATTAAATAAATTATTGAGAAGAAAAGTTTAAAAAAAATCTTTTTACCTGTCCCCTCCGGCATTCATAAATAGCCGTATTTTATACAAAATAAATATTTCTAACATCATTCTTTTCCATATATTTTTTATTACACAAGAAAAATTGCCATTAAAAATTAAAAAAAAATAGTCACAATTATCAAAATTCATCATATCGTTACGGATTTTCCTATCCTAATCCGTTGGGTTCTTTTACCTGTATAGTGTGTGTATACAGACATGATGAGTGCACAGAATGATCAGCCCTTCAATATATGACAGGGCACAGACGACGTTTATTTACAGAACAAAGACATGACAGCACAAATTTGACAAATATTTACAGCTCTACTAAGTACAAAAGACAACTACATACAGACGAGACGAACACACAGGACAGCACACAGAAGTACTCTACTGCAGACAGTAGACCACAATGACAACAGTAGTCTACAGGCAAGAAAGCCATAGTGACAATGTTCACAGCTCACAAAGCGGCCAGACAGGATTCAGCAGGAGAGAGAATCTTTAAGGGATTCTGTCTACACTACGTAGATCTCTCCTGAACAGGCTGAAATTACTCTTCTGTATCTTCTTGCCTCCACTGCCGATTCACTACTTCGCACAACAGGACTACTCTTCAGTTCAGGACAGCTTCGTTCCCGACGACGACACAACGGCCTACGGCACACGACACAGGCTTCGTCAGAATGCACCAAATAGCGATAAAGCACTCCTCCGTTTAGGTCTCCTCAGTTCAAGACCTCTCTATTAGATGGTGGTGGTCTACTCGGTCGAGCACCACCGTAATTCGTTCAACTTCCAAGACCTCTCAGTTCAGGTCTTCACGATTCAACTCCGCCGCGCTTCTTGTCTTCTTCGTTGGACACCAAATTGCTCAGCTTCGGCTTGATTCTTCTTCAATCAACCAAACCATTCAGCTTCGGCTTCTCCCTTCAACACCGCAGACTGACTGTCTTATATATACCGACGGAAGGCGGGGCTAACATCTTCTGAACCAGTCAGGAGCATTCTGGATGTATCTCGGCTCCTAATGGACGGATCGGGAAAATTCTGGATGTTTTGAATATCATCTTTGTCGCCGAAGTCACCAAATTCATCGAAAATTCGCCAAATAGTCTCCAGGTTTGTCGCCAAGCCCTGGGACCTCTATCGTTACACCTAGGCACTATTCAATACAGATTATTGTAAATCTGTCTTCCTTAGATAGCATTATTAGAGTGGGAAAGAAAAATCACAACGCCCGTTACAATATATTAACGTCAAATTTTCAATCTTGGCAAACTATTTACTTTTCCGATAAATTGAATATTCATATGTTTTAAACTTTAATATTGCTGTAATTATGGCTTAAAATATTGCTGTAGTATTAAATGAACAAAATTGGGCAGATGGCTGTTGATCAAAATTATCATCTTTGGGCATTTGAATTCATTTGCTGTACAAATATTTTAATCAAAATAAATAAACAAATAGCAATTGCAAATTGTTAGTAATTGAATCAAAATCATTAATACTTAATAATTTACGTTCCAATATTACACATAAAGCATATTTTTTATCTATATAATTTTATTATCGGGATATTTTCATGTCTTAAATTTTTTACAAACTATCACAAGTTAATTTAATTAACATCGAGGCGATCTATAAAAAAATTCTTGAGAACAACGCAGAATGACAACATTTATCTCACATCTCCTTTTGCAATGGTATCGGTTTCTAAAATGTTTAATATACGGGCTCAATTTTAGACCTTGTGCATATTTTCCAGAATTTAAATCCTATCGGTTTAGATGAAATTAAATCAGTTTTAAGAAATGCTATTTCTATGAAATCTCTTGTATAGAAAGAATTGTATTTCCAGCTTAAACAATAGTAACGCCATTAATGTCGAGACTAATACATTTTTTAAGGCAAGAAATAACGAATGACTGCATTAACATAACTATATAAAAATATAAATCATTACATTTAAAAAAAAATTAAATGGAGAATAAAAATAAATGAAAACAATTCAAATATGTACAATAAATAATATAAACCAAAACATTAATAAATTTTCGCAAAATAAGAGTTAAGATATTCATTAATAACAAGATGGAATTAATTTTTTTGGTCAGTAACGATGCAAATTATTTTTTAAATTTTCCGGGAGAAAAAAATATAAGCGAAGTGCTTAAGATCAACTATAAAAATGTCTGAAACTCCTACAGTTTTTAATTTAGAAATTTGAAAATATTCTTTGGTTTAAAAGTACTTGATTGTTCTGGAAGAAAACTATTCCCTTTTAAAGGTTTTCCCTTCTTAATTATTTATTGCAAATAAGCCGACACCCTATTCACTCAAAAAGTGCCTCTTTTATTCAATTACAGAGTGCTTGAACCAGCCATTATGATATAAAGAGAGAAAGTGAACCTTTTTTTCTAAATGCTAAATACTAACATTTGTTTTAATTCCTTTTCTAATTTATGAGTCTGCAGCCTCTTTCATTTTTTTGCAGGAAACTTACAATTAATTCCATAACCACAAGTGAAGAAAATTAAAATTCTTTTTCTTGTCTTTTATGTTGAGAGATGAAAGTAAAAGAAGAAATTCTTTACAAAAGGAAAATAATTTTTTTCTCTTTAAATAACAGATCATTTCAAACCGTGCAATTATGATGACGAATATATCTCATTCTGCACAACAAAAGCAGATCGTTTTGAAAAAAGTGAAAAAAAAAAAATAATAATTAAAAAGGCCATTTCTCACATTTATCACTGTAATTTTTGTGAGTTATTTTAATATTGTTGAAATTTCTTTTCTTTTAGAAATTATATGGATAGAGACACCGATTATAATTGAATCTAGAAGATTAAAAACAAATTTTTTGACATAAATATTGTGAAATGATGATTTTTTAACATTTCAAGCAGTTTTTTCAAAATAATTTGTCGTAAAAGTCAATTGATGCTGTGGAAACTGAAGAAAGTGCTAATGTTATCGGGGTATTCAGGCTATTCAAACATATTCAAATACATTCGAGTGAGGTGGAGTATCATTTTCTGATCTGCATTATTCACAAATTATTCCACGACTTACTGTATAAATGAATGAACCTATATTCCATAATTTTAAAAAATATCATACTTGCAAGATATGTTAAAGGTATGTTAGTTCTTTAGTAATAATAAATAAAAAGATTGAAATCAAAAGTTCGATTGCATTGTATTCTTCAGAATAACTAATATTTGTAATGATGTTGTTACTGGCAATCGTATCTTGCTGTAGTCTTTTACAAGTAAAACAGATTTTTGAAATAGTAATTAGAATATTGCCATGTTAGTGATAACTGCATTTGTGAAATCATTACAGATCTTTTAATATGCACAAATAACAAAAATCCAAGGGAAGGATTTTTTTACCGATAGGGGTTTGATAATCGTTTATCATATTTACCGGTTTCGAACATCAGATATTATGAGGAATCACTTAAATGCACTTAGTTATCTAATGATATCCATGAAGTCTAACTATTACCACCTGATAAATGTATTTATAGTTACTTTTATTTAATTAACATAATTTTTGAAGTCTATTTTAGTTTATTTATTATGAAATACTAAGAAGTTTAGGCAAATTATATCAATAATTATCTGTTTTTCATCGTAAATATAAAAAATAACATGCAGTAAAATTAATATTCAACAATAGAATCTATATTTTATTTCCAATAAATTAAAAATTGTGTTTACTCGTTATTAACAAATCATATTGACAAATATATAAAAAAATCATTTACGTTTTATCTGAACAATTCTCCAACAAAATTATTTGAAAAATGAAAAATTGAAAATATTTTACGAGCTTGCGGCAATAAGACCTCATTTCTTAACCATGATAAATAATTCCGCTGACAAGTTTTTGGCGTCAGCTTTTTACCTCTGCTTCAAAAAAAGTTTTCTTTTCCAAGATAAATTTACCAAATATGCATGTTTCCCATGGAAACTGGTGAAATGTTTGCCAACGCAAATTATTCGGAAAGTGTTCTGACAGCTTCTATCAAGAGCGTCTACTCAAGGAAAACGAACTGCCAACTTTTAACGAAAAATAAACAATTAAATTACAGGTCAGTAAAAAAAAAGTTCCTTTTATATAAATATTTAGAAATAAATCAAGTGTTTTATACTTTTGAATTAAGATTAATTGAAATTCTAT
>JAPMOQ010028185.1:200774-212720 GCA_026543055.1 Argiope trifasciata | reverse complement strand
ACTTTATTATTAATATTATATTGTATCCTGCATTTTGCCATAAAAGTACTATGCACTATACTTACAACAAATTTTTACCTTTACTTTCGATGCCAATTCTTACAATAAAGGCACTAATTTGCAACCATACATAAACAATTTCACGAGGAAGGTTTATATAACGTATTAAAATGAAAATTTCATCCCATATGATTATTTTGTATCAACTTTGCTCTAATAAGAATAAAACTTGCAATTTTCAATTAAATTTACAAAAGGCTGTAATATTTTCATATAAAAGACAGTACAGCATTAGTTTTATTTGTTTTTTTTTCCTGCTCATAGTTTTATCAATACTTATTTTCATCTATACTGTATTTTTCATAATTTTGACATTATAAGTGATTGATAAAAAATATATAGCATAAATGGCAGTTTTACGACCCAATTACAAGTTTGCATTTCCTTCTTTTTAAAATTGGGATGTAAAAAATATCTTAAGTTCTGAAAAGAAATTTTTTAAAAACAAACATCTTTCGATATGTTACGTTATATACGTTAAATAATTATTCTAAATATGTTTATAAAAACACTTAGTTGAAAAAATAATTGTGGAGATAATTAAAAATGAAAAAACACTTAACAATATGTGAATTAAATAAAAATATGTTATGTTTTAAACATAGGTTTATATACAAATAGGTATGTATACAAACAGGTTTCATTTTTCTGTTTCAGAATTCTTTCAAATTTAGGGTGATGCAATCTCTTTTATTTTGAGCTTGTAATTTTTAATTAACTTATTTCATTTACTTATTGTAAGTGGAAGTAAACCTAAAATATTTCATTTTGGTAAGTTCTGAGAAATAGAGAAGGGGATATATCAAATAAACAAACTATTCAAATTTAATTACGGTAATACATGTTTGTGTGACTTTTAACTGAAAAAATAATCACTAAATGTAAACTTGCTCAGTCTTACTCACTAATTGATATAAATTATGAATTATAATTTTTATTTTATTCTCTTAAAAATGTTTTTTAATTTTAGGATTTATACTCATGCAGTTATTTTATAATAAAGTATTTCAAATGTTGTGGTTGCTAATTTATAGATAAATAACTAAGACATGGATAAGAGAAGGATAAATAACTAAAAGATGTAAATTTTGGTTCAGTAGACATGTTCAAATGGAAATTCAACAATCATATGCCTTGGTACTTTATAAATTTGATAGTGAAAATGTTTTTATTTGAGCTAGCAAGTAATATGTTGTAGAGGTTGGAAATATAGAACACTTAATTATTGGAAAGAAAAACTCTTGCGATTACAACTATGGGGCATAATAGTCCTAACTGCATGTACAATTAAATCTTTTCTTATTTCGCATTGAAAAATTGATATTTAATTGTTTCTGACGTAACTAAAAAAAGTTTTTTAAAAAGAAGTTTAAAACAAAAACTGGTGAATTCTCCGGATTTCCCGCGTTTGCTTCTTTTTACCTAAGGAAAAAATAAGTGTATTTCTTTGTATGTATATATATATATATATACTTAGAAATTCAAATTTAATTATTAATTCTCGATTGCATTGAGCAAAGATATTCAAAAATCTAGGAGTAATATTCTAAATAACAATTTGTTGCAGGTTTTTTTCATCTTTTATTACATAAAATAAGTTTTTCTACTATAATTTTAGAATGTATAATCCAGAGAAAAGATTTTAAAGATATTTCTTACTATAAAAGGAAAAGACTTATTTAATTATGAAATTTATGAAAATCTATTTTTTATTTTATGACAATCTAAGTACCTATTCTACGATTATGCTTTTCTCACATTATATAGTTTAGTTATTATCTATAATTAAACTATCTTCGATCAAAACATGCTTTTACTGTTTTAGAATTCTCACAAAATTCGATCAAAAGCATAAAACGTATATGAAAGGTCCCACTCAGTCTAAGATTGCAAATTTTTTTACAGTATTAAAATCGATCAATGAATTGATTTGTTGAAAATCTGGTATTATATTTTTATCTATGATAACTTAAATTTCGTGAAAGAAGCAAATATTGGAACTATTCGTAAAAAAGTTATATTATTCATAAATGAACATTGCGCATACCTTCACAAATTGATTCACCTACTCTTTTCCATTCATGTCAAAACTTTAAAAAAATCTGAAATTAATTCTGCAGCATTAAAGGAAGTAGATATATTTTTTTGATATTATTACTATATTGTTATGTCGTCTTGTGAAATTGATTAAAACTCATTTCCGATTGAGTGCATACAATTATAAATATCAATAAAATACTATTTTTAAAATTTTACATATTCTTGTTTTAAAGTAATCGAAATATTTGAGAAATAATGGTAAACAACAACAAAAAAAAAACTAATATTGTAACTTAAATACCATCTTATTTAGGAATAATAAAATTTGTATTCTTATCTCAAGCAGTATTTTGAGCAAAGTTTTTAGTGACAATAGTCTCCACTTACAAAGTACGAACTGTGTTAAAAACTGATACGAAAAAAATCACTATTTAAAAAGTCACAAAACCACCTGTTTATTAAATTTAATTACATTTTTTCTTTCAATTTGTTAGTCTTTATAAAAATAATGAATGATAAATTTATCTTGGATGTAATTTTTAGTTTAATTTACTCTACGAAATAATAATGAGCCCTTCAGTTAAAAGAGATTGAGATAGTATTAGTTATTCTTTAGAACAGTAGAAAATGCCCCCTTTCAAAAGTATTGTATATACTTTTCAGCATTGGGTATTTGTAAAATGCATATTATCCGAGATTGAATCTAGATTATTTATTTCCACAAATAATAGAATCGCTTCTTTTTTTTACATAGGAAAAAAAAGTGAGGGATTTTCACTTGAAAATTCCTTTGTGAACCTGAAAAATATGTTCTTTTTTAAAAAATATGAGAAAACGTTTTGAAATTAATTTATTTTTATATAGCCTGCTTTTTCCTACAAAAAATTACATTGAAATTTAAAATTTTAAACCATAATGCTACACCAAATAGATTTATCCACAGAAGTATTCTAATCTCTTACATCAATCACGATTAAAGTACAGAGAAATCAATTATTAACTCCGTAGGAGAATGAATATCATTATGATCCTACAATGGAAGCAAGGAAATGTATGTTTTCGGAACATTTCACCAATGATCACATTTCACACAAAACAAACACAAACACGAAAGACAAGACATTACATTTACTCGAGCACCTTTCTAACAGAACAGCATCTCATCTACTTATTATTATAATCGCAATGCACTGCGTAATCCGTACTTAATCAGGTATCGCAATCTATTTTCCAAAATAGATGAAGTAATGAAAATACTACAATTCTAAATATCAAAAGAAAATTAAACCAGAATCGATTGCAGCGCAAAGGAATTGCATTAATATAATACAAAAAACGAAAAGTTTTAAATGATCTTAAGCAAAATAATTTTTTAAAATTATTTTGCATAAGAAATTAACTTATTTTCATAAGAATGATAATAAAAAACTGCCCCAAAATTAATATAAATCAGCAGTTAAAATATTGCTTGTCATCTATCTAAAATATAAATTATCAAGTACTATTTTTTATTCTTCATACATGTATTATTTAAGATTTCTTTACGGCAATAATAAAGCTAAAGAGTAATACTATTAATTTATTACTAATTATTTAGTTTTCAGAATGTGCATTTCTATAATATTAGTGAATAGTGTAGTTTAATTTGCTGGAATTTTGCTTCTTCAAAAAAAAAAAAAGATGCATTGTTGATGCCTAAAAAAATATATGATCAGGGATTAAAAAAGGGATTATTAAATTACACTTATTACATTTCATTCTTATTATCATTTTTAGCAAAATATTTATCCCAGGGCTATAAAAAACATGTTAATCTCATTACATCAATAAAGCTTTAATTAAAATCTCATAAAATTTGTCGATACGCCATGAATGATGAATATTTAATCGAATAACCAATTATGCTGAAACTAATTAATTTGTATCTAATAAAATAATGACGAGCATTAAAAACAGAAAAAAGAAATTGATGTGAAAAGAATTAGGGAACAAATATGTTTTTGATATTATTTTATGAATAATTTTAAACGAAAAATTGACATGAAAAGATTTATTTTATCTGAAAGTAACAAAATTTGGGAACAAAAAAATTTCAAATATAAAACGATTGCATGAATGAATTTTTATTTTTTGAGATATTTTTCCTTGTATTTCTAACATAATTTAAATAGCTAGGAGTTCATTTTGAACGAAAGTGTAATACAAACATAAGTACAAATGAGTTTTAAATTTAGAAAAGTATTTCTTTTGCGCCTATTCATCATGTAGATTAGAAATCGGTGCTATATATATATATATATAAACATTACTTACGTCGTAAACAGTTTTCTGAATAAAATGGCATTCGTTGCTGTTTTCTCATTTTATTTGAATCAATAAACTGAAACGTTATTTTTAGAAGTTATATATTATGTGATTTTGTAAGGAGATATGAAAAGTTTGAGTTATTGAATACTTTTTTTCCTGAGGTGAAATTTTCTGTCTTTCTCTTTCTTTTTTTACCAGATAAAGAAATATAAAGGTAAATATTTTGACATAAGTTAAATGTTTTTTTTAACATACATGGATCAAATATACAATGTAACTATGGTACACAGCCCGAAGTACACAAGTTTATGATTGCAGTGAAATTCCATTAATATTTTGATTCGATATTTTTTATTCTAAATTCTTTACAAAACCTGAAAAATTTGTTTTTAAGCCTATTTTTAAGAAGTTAAATTGATATTTTTATTTGCAATTAAATCGATTTTAATCCCATTTTACATATTTAGATATTATTTTCTCAAATTATATTGTTTGATAGAACTTCTAACAAAAAAAAAAAATCTTAAATTAAACTCTAATCTATATATTTTTTTCAAATTTTGATACAATAATTTCCCAATATATGCTGCATTTCGTGCATAAGAGAATAAGTAATATTTTCATTTAAAATATTTTGTTGTTATTTCAGTGCTCCACAATGCCGCGCTATTTGTCAGTCGAAATCCATCAGTTAAAGAATGGATGGAAATACAACTTATTTTATTGTTCAAGAGCAAGATAACCTATTTCTAGGTTTTTGTAAAATTTGAAGCAAATAATTTGATAAATCTCTAAACTTTTACTTGAGATTCCTTTTTTAGACAAAAAAAGGTCATTTTTCCCTTTTTACTATAATAATTATTGAAAAATACTTTTGGCCCTTATCTGATATATTTTTGTTTCATAGAGGCCTCTTTAATCTTTTTTAAGTAAATATTCAAAAATATAAGCATTTTCGAACACTTTTCAAAAAATTCATTCCGAACGTAGTCACATAGCTTAAACTATTAATGAAGAAGAAATCCTTTTTTTGCAAATCAGAAGGCGAAGGAAGAAAGAGCCGGTAGTTTTAAAATATTAAATCATGTGCTTAAAAGCTTAAAATTTCTAGAATGACTCTAGCTAATAACTCGAGAATTAAGGAAAAAGAAACATATATTTGGGCTGCAGCGTTATTTTTCTGCATTTAAAATATTAATTAATTAATTAATTTTGTATTCTGTTATCCGTATTTGATCTTTTATTGCATAAATAAAAAAACTCTCAAGTGGTTTCTTTATTGATATTTTAATTAATTCCTCATTATAGGTGAAATTTAGATAGCAAGGAAATGCAAGAAAAATATAGATTTATTGATTATAATATTAAGATAATGAATTAAAAAATTGATTTATCGCTTTTAAATTAAAAAAAATTAGTGAAATCACTTGAATAATCTTATAAAAAATATTTCTTTCTGAAAAGGATGGATTAATTAAAACTTTTTAAGAGTTTTTTTCCAGTTTATTTTTTTCTTCCTGTATTCAAAATTCTAGTAAATAAATATCAGTATGGTTAACGCTTATTTATTCGCGAAGTAATCTCAAAATCAAATCAAACATATTCTAATATTAACAAATTTTAATCAAGACTGAGAGCAAAGAATTTACATTTTTTTCTTTTTTTTGAACATTTTAGGAATCCGTAAAAACGTGCTTTTATTTGATGCATTGTAGTGTTTCATTTCTAATTTTTATATTGAATTTGTTAGCATTTTTTTTTTCTTCGAAGGCTTCATATTGCATTTATCTTGAGTATATTATTCAAATGAAATATTCTTTGAAACTGATTTGTATAGAGCTTCGGAAACTTCTAATTATATCAATTTTATAAATATTTTAATATTTAATCAAAATGCTAAGAATGAACTATAATTTAAGCATTTAATTTCTTATTAATTTATAGATAACACACAAAACATATATATAGTTTGGGTTTTTAAATTTCGCCTTTATTTAATTCCCGGAGGTATAATTTATGTACAATAAACATTTGCAAAACTGATGTCTGTTCACCAGCAATACAAGGGTGGAAGAGCGTAAAAGAGACAGAAAATATTTTCCCGTGTTACTTATATAACGAAGTTTTGATAGGGGTGTCTTTACATTTGTCTATTTAGGTAAGGGAATTATAGGGATGTTTTAAAAGAATGTGTTATACTGACAAATTTTTATTCCTTCACTCGGAATGAGGAAACTTGTTGACAACAGCAATTTTATAATGCTTCTGTTGCAACAATTAAATGAAAAAGTGGAATTGAATCAGGAAATAATTGAATATTTTAGAATAAATTTAATATGGGTTGAATGAAGATAAAATTTTGGAAATTAATTAGGATTAAATTTTAAAATATCGTTTCAGGCAAATTTTAAAAAATTTCACACTCAAATACTCTTAGTATAAATATTCTTTGATGTATTTTCCTTAGATATATTAATTAAAATATTATGTTTATTCGTTACAAAAATAATTTTTCAGGCCTTTAATCTGGGAAACTACAAAACTGAAATTCGGCCTTTTCCCATTAAAAAAAATTAAAAATTCATCAAAATCAAAAAGCCAATTTTTTTCACGATTTCGTTACCAAGTGAATGGAGAAGTTATAGCAAAATATAAAAACTAGTTTAATGAATCTTCTTTATTTAATTTTCATTTTACATCTATATATGCAATACCTGACATAACCACTCTTGAATGCACAGAATTCTATTTGATTACATCGCTTCTTTTCGGGGCACCATTTACTATTAACTAACCGAAGCAATTCCTAGGCGTCAGAAATTCGAATTTCCTCTCTAGAAAGTCGCATAACCATTCCGATATCAGAGAGCAGAACTTTCCACCCCATTGGTTATCTGCCTGTGTGTCATTTCCAGTAATTTTTCCATTATTTCTTATCGATCCATGGCATTTCCAAGCGGAAATATTCGATGCTTTATGTCGGGTTCAGTCGGCCGGTTTCGGGAGAGTAGTTAATGGGATATCGGAGTAGTTTGTATTTGAATATCACTATCTGTGTGTGATGGATGGGAGTGCGTGATGGAGTCTCCGTGAATTTCCGAATGCGCACAAGGCTCCTTACAGAGTTTAACTAATCACACAATTGACGTGTCAAACAAAGTTCCACATTGATTAAGGGCTTCGGGACAGAGAGATAGTTCTCCAAGTTATTTCAAGAAGTTGTAGTTTAAATAATTAAAAGGAAATTCTTTTGTGACAGGTATTTGGACATAGTTCTTAAGATAATATTAAACTCCAAATCTGGTTTTAAAGATATGGAATAGTTCTTTGACACCATAATGGACTGAAACGAAAATAGTTAATTCAACAAGTTCCTTTATGTAGTTTATTTAAAAGGTAATTTCATGGCATATCTCGACATTTCCTCGCTATTCCCAATTTTTAATTGAAATAGTTTAACGGCAATAATATTATTTCAATATTATTGAAATTCATTGCTAAAAACTATAAAATGGGGGTATAATTTACCTTCCTTTTCTAAATGCTGAAAGACACCAATTGCTTGTTCAACAAAACTATGGTGGGCACCCAAGGTACCTGGATATCACAAAGTAATTCCTTCCCCTTTTCCTTAAGTTTTGGTTGGTGTAGCGTGTGCTTTGTTCAGAATCTTCAAAGCATTTTCGAGCCTACATTTGTTTAATAACACTAATAACAAAGCAGAATCTTCTTTTGCATACCAACTCCTTAAGAACATGGTCGGCTATTGTTGTGTTTGAGGAGGGATTTTTTTCTACTTGAGATATTGATTTGTTAGAGATACTCAAAGCGTTCCAATATTTTAATGTATATGAACTTGAATTCTCTTAAGAATAAACGGGTAAGAATACATATTGAAAAATAAACGAAACATGAAAGAACAAGTATACACTCATCGAGAGACATTTACTCTATATGTTTCATGGATTTTATTCTCCTTGCTGTCAATAATTTGAGTTTCTGTTCGTATCATAAAAAAATATACAGAATCTGTGATTTACTTTTAACAGAAATGTTTTTAACAGTTATTACGTCGAAGTGGCTTTTCTACTCGTTAAATGAAAAGTATATCATCTCTCGAAGCTATCGGAACTGTCATTATAAACTAATGGAGTGCATTGATTTAATAAATTGATAGTAAATGCAACCTGAAGGAGAGTTAAAGGATGTATCAATCCATTCTTATAAATGAGAGGTTACCAGTGACAGTATAAAAAAGCTAATGGTCAAAACATTTCAAAAATTTTGTTTTCAAAATAAGGCAAATAAATTAGAAACTAGATTTCTTACATGGTCCTTGATAAGTTATTGACTAGGCTATTTAATGCAATATCATAGCTGAATTGAAAAAATTGTTTTAGAAAGTAAATTAACATAATAATTTTTTTAAATGATTGGGCTAATCTTTAGATCATAACAATTATTATCGATTTAATCCTTAAATCAATAATGACTAAAACAGATATTTTTAGGGAAGAAGGTATTACTATGTTCTTTACACTGTGTAATTCGCATAAATAAATTTGCTTAGCTCAGCACTAAAATGTGTGTTCATTTGAAAGAAATATAATATTAAGCAGGTTGTAATATGAAATTCGGTCGAATTAAACTTTTTATAAAAATTGTTAATAGCTAAATACAGTGAAAGTTTCATCTCCGAAACTTTCTCGCAAATTTTCTAGATAAGATCTTACCACTCCACCTCCCCCACATACAATTATGAACCTTGTGTGAGATTCCAAATATCTTGTATATCATTAATTATGAAATAAAGTTTTTTGGCGTGAATCTAATATTTTTACTAAATTTAACGAGTGGTATATTTTAAACAACTTTTTTGTGGACCGAATGTTACTACAAATTGACCAAGAATGGCAATTGTTGTGAATGAAATATGAAATTCATTGTTTTTATTCCCATTATGAGTTATTGCGTGTACACGCATGCGAAAGGACAGATAATCAACCCTTGGATTGATTTGGATCATACTTTGGTAAAAATCGCCATTTTAGATGCTAAGTCTGTATGCCAAATGTTTTCTAAGTTTTGTCGTTTTAGAGCTATTGAGTTCACTTATATTGGAACAGTCATGAATAAAAAATTCGAATGATTCGATTCGAAATTGGACAAAAATCTGCAAATTTGGCTATCCATTGACAAAAATCATTTTGAGTCATCCTGTTCACAGACAAATATATATATAATGCTGAAATTTTGTATTTAAAATTCAAGGCGTTAATGTTCCCTTGAAGCTATCTCCACCTTAATTTTGGAATTATTATGCTGACATCTTAACCAATTATTCAAATTAGAGAACAAATGGTCACTCGACCTGCACCCTTATCTCCAGCATGAAAGAGAAGGGTGCAAGACTACGACAAAAAATCTTACCTTCCGAGATTATCCTTTGAAAGAAAGGGTGTAAGACGGAATCACAGGCCATTTCAAAATTGAGAGTTTATAGTGTAAATGTTCAAACCTTCCTGTACCAATTTTTTTTCCGTAAAAAATCTACCCATCCACCTAGATAACGTCCAGAATAACGAAGAGCTTAAAAGAAACGTCAAGGCACATTTGAATTTACTGGTGAACAAAATTCTAAAAAATTTTATCGCCAGTGTTTTGAAATATACTTTAGTGCTCTTTTAAAATTTTTCGTTAATTAGAATCATTATTTTGGCATATTAGACAGTGCAACAAATTCGAGAAGATATGAAAATTACTCGACTGTAAGCTATATTCTCTCTGAAAAAGACAAAGGTTATGGAAGTACCGCAATAAATGATCTTGTCTTACTAGTTAATCATTTGAAAGAAAAGGTAGATGACTGAATCCCAGACAATTATCTGGTCAACTCTAATGTCAAAAATTGATAGCTTTGCATTCAAAGGTTTAAACTTTCCTGTATTACATTCTTTTACATAAAAAATTTCTAAAACTAATGAAGAGTTTCAAAGAAACGTTAAGGCCATTCTCACTTAATTAGCGGAAAGGTTTCCGAACCTTTGCTATAAGTGATGTGAGATGAATTTCGAAGTTCTTTTTTAAACTGCTGGTTCGTTTCAAATTATTATCTTGGCATCTTAGCCAGTTCTCGAAACTCGGACGAGATGGAAATTATTCGGCTCTAAACCATGAAAGTGACCGACAGCGAAAAACTGAAAAAAAGTGTTTTGAATAGAATATGGGAAAAAGGTAAACTTATATGATAAATGGCAAAACTTCATGCCAATTATATTGAAAAGTAATTATGATTCTACTTAACTGTTAATAAAAAAATATTTAGTACACTTGTCTTATGATTCATTTGAACTTTTTTAGCTAAACTGGTAAAGGATTCTTAAGTGAAAAAAATAAACTGTCGCAAAGTATAATCAAGTTTATCAAAGTAAATGATTTTGAGAAAGAATATCGTCTTTTTCCTTATGAAATATAACCATGCAAAGTTTTTGACATAACAATTTAACCTTGAAAAATTATTTTACAAATAAAGTGATTAGTATATCTAAAACTGATTTTAGTACAATTAATAATTTTTGTAAACTTATTTTCATAGAATAGTATTAACTACCTCAAAAAATAATACTGCAAGATAAATTGTTCATTTTGCCACATTTAACATATATAATGTTAATTCCAATGTACTTAACATATCTAGGCAAGTTGACTACAAACAAAAACACATAAAAAAAAATGAATATTCTGTAGAATATCATGAATCATTTAAATTCTACCACATTTACGCCTGACAATTCGCCAGATAACGAAGAATGGAAAAAAACGTCTAATGGAATTCACAATTTTCCGGCCACATTATATATGCATAGCTTCGGAATCTTGGGATCATAAATCGTCTCCCGGCTAATCGACGTCATTAATTCCAGAACCCAGACTAATCAATTCTGGTTGAATTAGTTATTGGAATTCGGTTTACCATTTTTATTTCGACACTTCTGATTCCATTTGAAGAGAGGCGATTAGTTAAAGGTATAGCAATGGATAGGATAACTATCTTCTTCAATTTATTTACTTCTTTCAAAACGATTTATCGATGTTTTCCCAGTTGTATTGAAATATGATACTTGTTGCAATTGAGCATTATTTCTGTTCTGTACTTTATTTTAAATTTTATAAATATTATGGTTTATAGACGGAAGCCAAAATTTCGGAAGCTGAATTCAGGAACAATATTTTAAAAAATTACCGAATTGGCGATAGACATGCAAAAAAAATCTTAAAATATTTTATTTTTATATGTAATTTAAGATACGTTATCAGTATTTGTGTATCAATTGCAATAGTGTATTGTACTAGATAATTCGTATTAGTCTTCAGCAGTATTTTACTTTTTATATGGATATAATCTATTGAACTGTTGCTTTGTGAAACGATTTGCTAACCGATAAAATAATATTTGCAAATGAAGCAAATGAAGGGTGGCATTAATAGATGTAATGATTAAAAAATATACATGTTGAAATACTGTGTAATTAATATATA
>JAPMOQ010028185.1:183231-200374 GCA_026543055.1 Argiope trifasciata | reverse complement strand
ATATATATATATATATATATATATATAAACTGCCTGTAAATTTTGTCTGTTATTCCTTAATTGGCAGGGGAATTCTGGAATTGAAAGATTAGTTTTCGGCATAGGAACATAGTTCCACACATTTTGTAGTTTTACCGCCTTAAAGTGCATGTTATTTTCTGTTATCACTGTGAAATAAGTCTGTAGATATTCTTTGAATTTGATTTGACATTTCCTCAATTTTTATTTCTAGAGACTTTAAAGAATAATTTGTTCACAATGCACTAACCACTGTAGTAATAGCAGTAGTTTCATGAATTCCATGATCAATCTGTGCTAATTTTTCAAAGATACCATCACAAACTGGTAATATTTGTTTCATAGTAACAAGTAAATGTTGCCAAAAAGTGTTTTTATAATATCATTAACGCGACGGTTATTTAAAATTTTTATTTTATTAAAAATTGTGAAATAGTTTTGTCTCCTATTTGAAGATCCTGTAAAAAAAGCTTTCAATTTACATTTTCGGAGTCAGTTTATTGTTGAATTATTTTATCTTTCAGTATTCTGTATGGAGTATGGTGAAGAGGGGAAGATATTAGCTTATTATAAGCTAAAATATCGCCATCCAAGACGTAAATTACACAATGGAGTTTAATGCTTTCCAAAACAATTCCCGATGTGATAAACTCAAATTCTAGCTGCAGAAACCACAATTCGGAATTATTCTTCCAAATCGGAACAGTTCTAAATGCAAGGCGGGCCAATTCAGCAGATGCATTCTACTTTCGTTTCAGCATCAATTTTTAACACTAGAGATCAGTGCGAAAGTCAGAAATGATTCAGAAAGAAACATGCCTTTCATTTGAAAATGAATCTTTCATTTCCGCTGACAAAGCTGAATAGTACTGATGTAAAGGTCACCACTTGTGGGAGTATGTTATGAATCCTCCACTTTAAATGTTCGGAGCTTCAAGAAACGACGCTACAGCATTTCTTTACAGGAACACGAGTATATTTATTTTATACAAAAAGAATAGAAAATAAAAATTAGCAGAAAAAATTGAAGTTGCTCTTCCGAGCTGGGAAAGAAACCAGTTAAGTTGTTGTCGGCCAGATTGCATAGATGGTATTGAATTGGCAGTTCCCACATTTGTGCTCACTAATCAATTATTCATTATCTAAAATTAGAATTTTATTTTTAGAGTCAATTAATAATATTTATTCACTGTTCAATGAATGGTAAAGTCGAAAATATGAGTTCGTCTGTTTATCGAAATAATTGAAATGCTTTTATAAAAGCTGATATAAATGAATACTTTATGAACTGTACAGTGCTATATCATTTTCAAATGGGTGAATTAAATATAATTTTTGAGAAGATTAAATGTTTCAAATATTCTTTTATTATACGGATTTTTATTAAGATTTTAAATTCTCCTTATATTGTGAGTTTTTTTGGAGGATTTTCATTTATTTTGAAAACAATAAAAATATATTATTTATATTATTGTTAGTAAATATTATTAATAATAATATTGACTCATAATTGAAGTATTAATTAAATCATTTTAATCAGGTTGTGTTAAAAATATGATTAATATACAAATTAACAGACAAATGAGGAAAGGTTTACAAGCAATAAATTCTTCTGCAAGAAATATCACAACAGTTTTTTCATGTTCTTGCCCAACAATAAGTCTAATGACAAGCATTGGAAAAAAGTATAATGGTTTTTCGTTATGCATAATTTTGGAGTTCTGGGTCATAAATAATTTCTCAGCTAATCGAAACCATTAATCCTGGAGGTGAAACTAATCGATTCTGCTTCTATTAGTTATTAGAAGTCGTCTAACAATTTTTTAAACTGCCAATATTAATGTAAGCCATATTGTCAAGGTTCTTTAAGAAACAGACTAATAAAGAAGAAATATATTTTATTACTTATGTTCAGGTAGTTTTCAGCATGATTAATCCTTTTTTTCTTGCATGCTTCAATATGTAATGGGTTATTTATTTTCCTCCTTATATTAATAATTTACTATATACATATATATTTTATAATAACATAAAAGTTTTTTAAAAATGGAAAAAAAATATTACCTCTGAAAACATTAATAAATTTAAAACAGCAGCAGATCACTCAGAGAATAATGTTTTGCAAAGTCATTAGATATCAATATTTCTAAATTTTTTATTAGCTTCTACTAAGCATGATATTTTTATGCATCGCTCCGGTACATTATAAATTTTGGAATCAGTACATGCTTAGCTTTATTTTGTCATTTTGAAAAAAAAAACTATTTTGAAACGGGAATTGATGAGATAAATCTTCATCTAATAGCAGGCAATAAAATTCAGATTATTTAACTTCAATTTCAAACTGTTACGTTACTTCTCATTATTCTCTTAGTTATTTAATGAAACCATTTTACTTCTTCAACTTTGCTTAGGATGCCTATAATATTTAAAATGAAATTAAAAGAAATCATTTATTAATAATTAGATTAAAATTTAAGAGAAACCCATTAGCAGATCAAGCTTTTTAAATAAGTTCGTGGTTTCATTTCTTTAGATAATAGGGGAAAAAGTTCACTTAATAGGCTATCTTACATACAATTCTGTTTTTTTTTAATGAGGAATTGATATTAAGTGGAATAAATTTTCCTTTTAAAACTGTAAATGCTTTTTGTTTTTAATGTGGTATTATGATTCTTTTTAAGAAAAACACTCTTTATTCGAGAACATTTAAAAAACTGTTTATGTTCTAATGTATCGTGGATATTATATGCACAAAAATAAGTATCTTTTTTTGGTGGTTGTAATGCTTTTGTAAATGATTTTTCTGCATGAAAAATGTAAATGTCGATTTTGGTTATATTATAAACAAAAGTATAAATGCAAAACCTGTACGCTTAAAATAGTTTATAAAAGTTTGAATATTCTATACTTCCTATTTTCATCTTACAATCTACAAATCACAATTTCTAGTGTAAAAACTGCTTTTAAAGTTTAGATGTTTCTGGCGTTATTGCTATTCCTGTATCCCTGACAAACATTTTATCCCGTTCATACAAATTCTTAAACAATAGCTATGCTTTTATAAAAGAAACAATTATAAAAAGATAAAATTCCCTAATCCAACTTTTTTTTTATTTCTATTGGATTTCAGGCTAATGTTTAAGCCCGGTAATCCATTTTTAGGTTTTTTTCAAATCAATATGTTAAGTAACAAAAATTTTACATTATAAAATTATGAATGGGGTATTTAAATATTCTTAAAATTCGGGCCGTACTCTTTATCACGCCAATTACAAGAAATATATATTTGGGAGAAAAAAAACAGCAGATAAAAATTATTAATAGTCCGAATCATAAATTTAAAGGGAATATATTTATATATCAAGATGATAAATCTTCAAATGGCTATTTTAATTTTACTAAATAAGATTACAATTCTTTCACAGGCAAGTATCTTGCATACAGAATCATTAATTTCTTGAAAGCAGATATTGTTAAGATTACAAATTATCACATGGCAGTATATTATGTTTCTTTTAACTTAAAAAAGATAAGTAAATAGAGATAAATTACTCCGTCTTCATTGTTTTATATATACTCTAAAGTTAATTCGAGATTGCTTAAAATATTGAAAAGATACATGTTTGCAAACAAAGGAGTATAGATAACAAAAAAGTACGTATTATGAAAAAAATCAAAAATCCTTTCCGTTTTACCTTGTCAACCAGCTAGATAACATAACATGAAAAAATAACCTAAAGCGTTTCACTTCCCAACCAAATTATAAATGCATAGCTTTGTGATCTTGGGATCATAAATCGTCCCCTGGCTAATCAGCGCCATTAATTCTGGAGCCTAGGTTAATCGATTCTGCTAGAATTAGTTATCGGGAGTCGACTTACCTTTTTTTTACTTATTCGTTATTGATTCCAATCAAATTCGGGAGATTCATTAAACTAAAAGTGACGAAAATGGGAAATTCTTTCCTTGATTTATCTTCAAGTTATTGTAAATAATTTGAAGTTATATCCATTGTCATCGGTTTAGTTGAGTTTTATCAACAATTCTTGTAATAGTCTCCCTTCTAAAGGTGGGAGATATGATGATCAAAATATTTAATGTTCAGAAAAATACTTTGTCTTCTATAATATCAGAAATCCACTTCTTATTTACTAATTTACCGGTTGCAGAAGTAACAACTTTTATGATTCGCCAATCATTGTGTGCATATAGTTACTTGTTTGTCAGTTATAATTTCTGTTTTAAGTGAAATATGAGGGTGAGATGAAAAGTTGTGGTCAGAATTACTTTGACAGAAACACTTCAAAGGCTACATTTGTTTGATACATTTGCGTATTTTTAAAGATTTGTTTTTGGTTGATTTTACATTGTGCTGTTGAAAAGTGTTATTCTCTAGCTTTTAGCCAAGTATGTAGAAAACTGAAGCTGTAATTAAAAAATTTTATAAAATATTTATCTTCAACGGATATTAAAACTGAGCTGTACACTGTAATAAAGGAATCTATTCCTTCCTTTTCAACTGTAAAAATATGGACAAGACATTAACCCGTAGCTCTACAAAAAGTAACTTGATGCATAAATATTTAGCAAATAAGATAACTTATTTATTACTCCAAAAATTAAAAGAATTGAATTTTTTTAATTGGAATTTCCCAGAAAATTGACCTGCATATTTTTACTAATCAAATTGAAGAAAATAATTAAATAAAACGACAAAATGATTCTCTACCTTGAATAGCGGCTAAGAGGAGAGAGACATCGGTGAGCTAAGTGATACGAAGCTTTCCGAAAGATAAAATAAACCACTACAGAGTACAAAAGATCACAAAAATATTAGAAATGATCGGCGATTGAAATTGACAGAGGCCGCATAGTTTATTGATTTATCCAAAAAACGAGCACAGTATATTTTAATTGATTTCTTGGCTATGGCAAAGTTGTCAGCAAGATGGGTGCTGCGATTGTTCACTTTGATTTAAAAATTGCAACGCATGACGATATCGATAATTTGCAATTTAAACTCAACTGAATTCTTGAGGCATTTAGTTACTGTTAATGAGTTAAAAGATCCATCACTATACTCCTGTGACTAAGCAGGCAATTAAAACAATGGACAATGAAGGATGAATCAACAGCAACAAAAAAAGCAGAAAGGGCATTCTCTACTAGAAAGATTATGGCAAACGGGTTTAGGACTCTAAGGAAATTTTATAATTGGAGCATCTAGAAAAAGTCAGCACAGTCAATGGTAAAGTTCATGCTACATCTCAAAAACAAAGAAAAAAACAGACCAGGGCTGTCACTGTGATCTAAAACTTCATGAAATGAAGCTTGAAATTATTCCTCGTGTACTTTATTCTCATGGCCACTTCGGATTACCGTCATCTTCTTGGAAAGAAATTATTTCCTGTAATGACGTCTGAATGAATTGTTTTAGCTGTAATCTCGAAATTATTAGCTCTTTAAGGAAAATCATTTATCCGTGAACAAAAATCAGAAAAATGAAATGAGCGTAGAACGTGTATGTGTTTACAGGAAAATTCAACGAGAAAATTATTTATTTATCTTCACAATCTTAAGCTTGACACCTTTAGAATATTATGCAAACTCGTTACCAAACAAAGAAAGAGGAACAAGAAAACAAATGAACAAGTAGAAAAGAATACATCATTTAAACTTTACTTTATTTAGGTGGTACAATCTACCAAAACAAAGGGGAGAATACATTTTAATCGATTTCACGATTTCCCAGCCAAAGTATATATGCTTAGCTCAGGAATAGGTGGATCATTAATCACTTTTAGCTAATAGGAACCATTAATTCTGAAGTTGAGACTTATCAATTCTACTTGAATAATTATTGGAGTCATTTTAAAATTTTTCCTCTTGTTTATTGATTTCTATGATGTTGGGGAAATTCATAGAGGTGTTGGCGACAAACAAGGTAAATATTTCCAAAGATTAATACTTTAGGCTTTTAAGGAAAAATGAATTACCATTAATGAGTTGTACATTAGAATTTGGAAAAATTACACCGAAATAGGTTTCTATCTTCAACCTGATCTCTGTTTTATATTGAATATTTTTCAATCGAAAAACGTCTCGAAGTTGGAAAATGATTTCTAGCGAGAAATGGAAATTATTAGCTCAATCCATTGCATGGCTGGCAATAAATTACTTAAGGAGGATCATTTGGCGATACCATTGTTGAATTATTCCTACTGTCACACAAATGAATCTACATCTACAGTTAAGTTTACCTATTAATGAAAATTAAACGATTTTGATCAACATGGAAAAGAAGACATTAAAAAAAATCAAGTTTAGTTATATTAACGTCCCGTTTTAAAGCAACACTACGGCTATTCTGGGACTGACCTCGTAATTTTGAACCAAGATCAGATGACTAGGACGACACCTGAACTGGCACCCCCTCTCCACACCACGCCACGCCAGAGGGAGGACGTTTGTCCTGACAGATTTAACGTGCAAGAGACCCCTCACTCGAAGGTTCTTAGGTTTAATCGAGTCTCCAACCTGGAACCCTACGCTCCCGAAGCTGAGACATTACCACCAGGCCACCGCGCCTCCCCAAAAAAATAAAAAATAATAATGACATGTAGAACGTAAAATCAAGCAAAAAACAATAAAAAAATTGCAAGAAGCAATGAAATAAATTGCAAAAAAATTACAAAAAGCTATAAAATAAATTGCAAAAAAACACAAAAAGCAATGGAATAAATTGCAAAAGCAATCAAAGAAAGGAATTTAATTTTTTCTGTTATTCATTTTAACAATGAAAGATGTAAGGTGAAAGTGGAATAAAATCTTAACGCAGTCATGAAGTTTTTTCGCAGTTAGTCTAAAATATAAAATGCTATAACCAAAGTTTACCGAAAAAACATCATTAAAAATAGTTATACATGTTATTTTAAGTTTTAGACATTTTGCATTAGACCTATAATTTTTCATCGAGCCTACTGCTTATGCAACTATTATCTATATAACAAAGTCCATATCATATTTAGATGCAGATAATTCTTTAATTGTTTTTTATTTTCTTTCATTATGCTTTAAAAAGTTGTAACTTTAATTTCCTTACAATATTTTTTTTTATGTATGGTAATAGAGCTGCAAAAATTAAAATGTTAAATCTAATTTACACATGTTATAAAATATAGGCGTTTAATCAAAGTGATATTATTATAATATTTTGTGCAAAACAATTTGTAAACAACAGAAACGTTTTGTAAATATACAAAAATTTAGTTAAAATTTGAAGAGTGAATTAGAATAGTAAAAAAAATCTTTTTGACTCCTCTTCTACTCTAAAAGATGCCTCCTGTCAGACATTTGTAATGAACATTGCAATCTTTTGATAAATTTAATCACTATTTTGCAATCATATTACTTTTCTAAGCCAGGGTGCCGGTCCAATTAATCTCTTAATAAATTCATTTATCTTGTTCCTCAAAATTACGGTCATGATTTTTTCGAAAACGATATGAATGGCTGAAAGAGTACCTTTAATTAATATTAACCACAAGAATTGACATTTCTGAATCTATTTTTGAGCTAATTATAGTACTTTTTCTTTTACAGTCAATAGTATAATCTTTTCTATTAATTAATAAAAAATAATTCTCAGATTTGAGGTTAATAAAAAAGTTCTTTAATACAAATTAGCTAGTTAAACTATGCTTTAAATGATCATGTATTTTTTGTTGGAAATTCGGCTTAGTAGTATTTTTATATAATTCCTAAAACTATAAATTTTTTTAAGTAACATTCAAATTACCCCGCTAGTGGTATCTCAAATGATACCCTACTAACAGGAAAGTAAAGTGATCCCATAACATTGTCGATATTCACTCTCTAAATCACACTAAATGCCCTGAAAGCTTTCCATTGCCCATTAGCACTCTATGCCTGGCGAGTCTAGAATTGTTTATTGTAGAAATGTGTGCTAATACACGCTGAAGGGAGATATGTAGGTATGTAACCAAAGGGTGAGTTAATTTACTAATGCATTATGGGAGGGTGTATCCTCATAATGTAATTGATTTAATAGGAATTTCTTATTTCAATTTAGAAATCAGTAAAAATATTTTTACTACTATGAAGTATAGTAGGAAGACCTTTTTTTTCGATCTGCACAGTTTAATTTGTTAAAATAATTTTCTAAATGTTTCATTCATAATCGAAAACTCTATCAACAGATCTATTAATAATCGATTTTATTAAGTTTTGATATTATCTTACGTTAATAAGAATCTTGTTGCTGAAATAATGAAAATCAGTATAGTAAAGTATATTTAAATGTATCGTGAAAAATTTATTAAAATTAGAGAAAAACAGTTATTGATAATAATGAAAAATTTTACAATGCTAAAAAAAAAGAACTTTCAAAAAATATTTACTAAAAACCTAAGAAAATTTACAATACTAAAACAACTAAAAATATTTACAAAAAAAAACCACTTTATAATACTAAAAAATATTAACTAAAAACCAGAAAATTGAAAATACATAGAAACTATACTAAAAATAATGAAAATTTAAAGTATTAAAAATATTTACTAAAAATTGAGAAAATTTACGACATTAAAAAACTAAAAAAAATATATATATTTTCTTGAAACTAAGAAAATTTATGATAAAAAGTCATTTTAAAAAATTACAATGCAAAAAATTATTTGCTGAAAACTAAGAAAGATTTTAGAAACTTTTTAGTATTCTTTAATATCATGTAATATATCCAACTCTATAGGGAGTTCAGCTAGAAACATTGGAAGATAGGAAACATTTTGTGCGATTTCTAAATCAAGCAAACAATGACATTGTGCATAAATTAAACACTATTGGCATATTAACGTAAAATAGTATAGTACATTTTCACATTTGAATTTATGCATATGTCATGGCGTATGTGAAAGACACAGGAAACAGAAATATAAAATTTCACAGACAGCATCGCACTCCATTTACAACCTAACCCTAACACCCAATTTAATTTGAGAATATCGGAATTCATATCTTTTTTTTCCCGAACACACACTGCATTTTATCATAACTGATGTACAGTAAGTCTAAAGGAATGAATCAAAGCGGAATTTAATTTTTCCAGCTAATGAAATGAATCCGCAATCTGTGAAAAATTGATGAGCCATATCTATTTTTCTTCAACAGACATAAATAGAAAATAGCGTCATTAAATTCTAACGAAGTTAATCCGCGAAATGCGGTGTTGGGTTGTGTCTGCTAATAAAATAACACAACCAACTTCCTCGTAATTAGAATAATTAATCCTACTTTGCCAAAGCGCTTAATCTTTATGATGTGCGAGAAAAAAAAATTACTCAGCAATTGCTCCCCTGATTTGGTTTTCTTGTTTTGCAGAATACTTTCGAAACAGAAAATTGTCGATGCGAAAGACCTAATTATTTTCAATTGATGTTGTTAAAACGGATTAATTAAGATTTATGTTGCAAGGAATGCGATGTTTTTTCGTTCTATCATCACAATTCAAGAGCATGCAAATCAAAAATTCATTTCTATTTGGCTATCGATGACTGCGAGAATATTTTCTATTTCCCTTTTATGATGTTAACACACTTTCTGCAGAGTAAGATAAGGTAAACTTGTATCTAATGCATTTAAATCGGAGGTTTGGAAAATTCATTATTGCTGCACTTTGTCAGGTTTAAAGTTTTAGCGAATATTCTCTAAAAATATTGTTTCTTTTCAAATAGATAATTCATTTCAATCTAGATATCGATGATTACTAGTATATATTCTACTTCATGTTGATGATATTAATACATTTTCTGCGTCATGCGATATGGTAAACTCATACTTAGTGTATTTTAATCGGGGGTTCGAAAAATACATTATTGGTACAATTTGTCAGGTTTAAAAGTTTGGAGGGTACACTCGGAAAATATTGTTTCTTATTAATTTAGGAAATATTCTCAGAATATTTTATAATCTCCAAAGAATTGGACTTTAATGGTACTGTAAAAACTTTTATCTTCCTCTTTTCCTAGTATCTAGTTGCTTCCTCTTCCAATCTAATTGCATAATCGGGCTATATACAAAGATCTGTTTAGGACTGATAGTTCAACAAATGCAATTAATTTAAATGTTGTTCAGGAAGGATTTTCATATTCATTCATTTATAACTTATACAACTTTCAGTTTGAAGTCGCAAGAAGTTGTACTAGAGTGATTCCGTTAATTTCACATTTTTCAAGTTTAACAAGAAGGTGAAATTTTAGATGAAATCATTCCATATTAATAGTTTAACAGGCAGATGTTCTGGACTTAGAAGGAGGCCAAAGTACCCATCCCTCCTCCTCCAGACTACAGATCGCTGAAATCCACACATTGTGTAAACTAAAACGAAATTGAAGATTCTCCCTGACTATTATTGATATGCAAGTTGTCTCTGCCGCACACCAATCCAAGGAGTGTTGAAACGCTCTTATCTAGGCTAAGTTCTGGGCATAAAAAAAGTCTTCTCTTTATCAGAAGTCAAAAGATGTATACCCCTTGCCTCTGCTCGGCCGATGTTTATTCCTTAAATATCATTGAATGTTTTGACATCTCTGTAAGGCAGATGGTGAATGAGAGGGAGTTCGTTTATAATCTTATTATGCGATTCGATATCATGGAGATGGTTTGAATTGGTGCTCAATCCGAGGGAGGGGGGTGAAACAACATTTTAAACAGGCAGAAAAAACCCTATTTCGGATGCACAAGTTGCTAGTCATAGAAGATAGTATTTTATACTTTGAAATTAGGAAAAATATTTATGTCACTAATTATTGGCATCTTGACGAATAAATTTCACATTGTTTCCATTTTCAATATATAAATTGGATCATAAGGGAAAATATTATCTCGTTGATTCATGTCTTTTTGCTTCTTTCAATAAAAACTAAATTATATGTTATTATGATTTTCTGATAAGGGTACTCTTAAGTCTGCTGGTAAGGAAGAAAACGTCATAGATGACGTAATGGATGCTGAATGGAGGCAAAGTCAATGACCCGTGATCTTGGCGAAATTTGGCAATGAAGATGCTGATTTCGGTAGCAAAAACTGAGAACCCAGATTATTCGAAAATCCGACAGCTATCTTCATTAAAACTTGAATTTCAAGTTGGTCTAGAATTGTCTTTGTACTATCACGGACTCTAGAGAAAGCAGAGACACAGAATGGAAGTTTATCTGGACTATTCGTAATTTTTCTGTTGTTTAATAACGAATTTTTACTTAAAAATAATTTGAGAAATTCAATGATAGTTTAAGGTTTAAATAGAGAAATATTAAGCATTTAATTTTAAATTAGTTAAACCAGATCGAAAAAAATAAAACAGCCACTGCATAGATTCTTTACATCTCATAAGAAGATAAACTCACTTTAAAAGTCATTGTAAACTTATGATCGAGTTTATTGATCCCCATTATATGCATATGCAAATTGCTCACCATATTGATTTTTTAACTAAACAACGCAATGATTTTAAATTGAGTTATATTGCATTTTAATTAAATAAGTGCGTGAAAACATTTGCAATTATTATGAATTTTTATTTGATTAAAAGTTAAGTTTTTAATAAATTTCTTAAATTGCCTCTCCGATGCAATTTTATTTGAAAAGCGATTAATTTGCGTATAATTTTCTTTTCTTTTGAAATTTATCAAAAAAGCGCAAAAGGTTTTCAAAACGCATCTATAAATACATACATTCTAAAATTACAGCTTTAAATATTTTATCAGATTGTATTCTTGAATCTTTAAGTAAAATTAAATTATGTTATCAAGAAACAAACATTCTTTCTTCAAAGTAAAAATTATAGTTATATTTTACATTTTCCCATCCGATAAATATTTGATAAGCACTTATAGCGAAGGAAACAATTGAATGGAAGAATTTTTTATTTATTTTCTTCGATTCGTTTTAGTAGTTTATCTTTGATTCCATCCATATGCAACGATCTACTTCCATATCACAGTTGGGTAATCAGTATTTTCATAAATATCTAATAAATCCTCAAATGGCAAAAGTTAACAAAATTCTTGAGAGGATGATTACAAAACTAAAAAAGAAAATATATCAACGATTCAACTACTTTTGATTTCAAGAAATTACTTCAAAGTAAAGATTTACTTTGCACCAGCATATCATACTTGCGTTTATCCGGTCTGCCGGATTCTTCAGTAAAAGTCAGTACTTCCAAAAGTAGAGTTATTTTTATGATGCCGAGGAACAAAAGTTTATTCTAAATATAATGAATAATAATTATCGATCTGAATTTTTTAAAACCTGTGTTGTTTGCCTCTTTATTTACTTAAATTATGTAGTCGCTTTATTGTTCAGAATTATATTGAACAGCATGTTTAGTTATAATTGATGCCTACTAGTTAGACAATTTTATTTGGAAAATATAGCAAGAGATTTGAAACGGCCACTATCGATCAAATACAAAAATTCTTAATGATAAGTATCAATCACTTCAATTTTAATATACTAAAAGAATTATCAATAAATTATAATAATAATTTAACATTTTATATTTTTAAGACACAAACTGAAAGTTTTCTAAAATTGATATAATGGGCAAAATTTGTCGAAATTATTTATTGTCACCAGATTTCTATCTCTGGTTGACTTTTGGATCGATGACTTCTTATTAATGATTTCCCTTTTTTTTCTTAGTTGGAATAAAAATATTGAAAAGTAATTAATCATAAAACTTAATACTTTATAAAACTTTTGCCATTAATTCTGATGTATTATTTTTGACGATTGATTTTTTTTTAAATTCTTAGAAGACATTTTAAGGATAAACTTAAAGGGTTAATATTTTCGAAAAATGACTTTTACAAGTTGAAATGTTGAAGTAATGGAATCTTATAAAATTTAATTTCTAAAATATAGTGTTTAGTAATATTTTACTTCTTCATGACGTAAAATTCTTGTCGCTCTCTAGTCTTAACTACATCACAGGTAAAAGAAAGTGAATAAACCTATCACTGACGATGTTTTAAAAATATTATTACTTCATAAAATTATAATGCATGTATATATTAATATTAATATTAAAAATTAGTTAATATTTTATGATAATTAATGGTTAAATATATTTGTGTAATTAATTTTTTCTTAAATGAAATCCTTGTTTCCTGAAACTTTATAATATGACACATTTGCATGGTCCAATTTTCAAGTTGATAAAATTCCGTTCAAATATATAGAACAGGATTTCGAGGAATTTAGAAAAAAATGACATATTTAAAATACATATTTTCAGTAAAGCATTTGATGAGTATAATTGCAATTTAAAAAATGTTGTTGACTAACTTACATTGTGTTTTATAAATAATGAAATTTTTCAATTAATCAATGCTTTACTGTCGAAAGTTTTTAGAAAATAATAAATATTTTCTTACTCTCTCATAAAATTCCTTAGCACAAGATTAATTTTTGGCATATTTTCTCTACTGAATTGTTGCGACTTTCTTAGCACTTTTAAAAACTTCCATCAAAATTCTTAAGAAATCCTTGTTTCTTTCAATTTTTTCTCTTCAATTTCTAAATGATTTTAACGATGGAATTCTATTCAACCCAAATGTCAAAGACAAGGTGTATTAAAATTTTTGATTTATTCAAAACATTTATCATTTAATTAAATACATATTTTAGATAACATTTTAAAAAAGTGTGAATACTTAACATAATGATTTTTGAAGAATTCTGCGACAGAATGATTGGAAAGAGTATTTATGTTAAACGATTAAAATAAAAATTACAACGTCTTGAGAATTAAAAATGTGATTTTAAAAATATAACGAAATCTTTATTGTATAGCATAGTATGGTTAAAGAAATGTTTTTTTCTCTCTCTTTTTTTCTTTTTGTAAATTAGACAAAACGCATTTTTTATATGTTGATATAAATAATATTTTAAAATCTAAAGTAAATCTTTTTTTCCTAATTTTTATTTCAAACTTGCCCATATTAAATTTATTTTAAGATATCCTTTATTTTCAGATATTTTCTCCACTTTTAGTTATGTTTAGCCAGAACTCTAGAAAATTGAGCAGTTTATTTATTTAAATTTATTTATGCTTATTAATTAATTTTTACGTTTATTAATTTTAAAATTACATATATGGCATTTCACTTTTGCATTTCGACAAGCTTTGGTGCTTGTAGCTCGGCAAATGGAGCAGATTTGCGTCACGTTATGATCATTTCCTTGCCCTTTGAAAATATACTTGTATTTTACATGTAGATATGAATTGTTTTCAAATTAGGAGTTTTCGCCGATTTGTAACTTATTCCATTTATTAGTTGTAATTTACAAGTTTTTAGACATCAGACCAGTAGCAATATTGTTTTACATCCTGAATGACTTTTCTATTTCCCATTTGGCAGAAATAGACAAATCTTACAAGCCTAGGGCACATTATCAATTACTTTAAGAAATGGTGGAATTTGTGGTACTATAATCTGAAGACCACATCCTTAGAAAATATCATTGAGATATTTAATATATTAATATTTTTTATAAATAATTAAAAATGCACATAGCATATTTAGAGTCACGTTTTATCATTATTTTATTATCATTATTTTTTATATGTTAAATCTTATTCGGCTATCTATCAGATGGATCTTCATGGTTTATCCTAATGTCATGCTATCACTCTTGCTAATATCGTGCCCTTTCTAATGCAGCTACCAGAAAATTGAATTTTTTAAATATACTTAATCTATTCATTTGTATATTAAACGCAATATTTCAAAATACTTTTAGGAATTTTTTAGCATTTGATAATTTCGATCAATGAGGTACACCACTTATTTACATTAAATATTTATGCATATTTTAAACATTTATAAAATGTGAATGTATCTTTTATCTTAACAATTATCACAGATCTAATATTAAAAATGAAATCCGATCTAAGAAACAGATATAAAATATCAAAGCCTCATCATTCCATATATAAATCTATATTTACAAAATAAAAAGCCCATGGCAAATTTTACTTAATTCTTTTGGTTTTTAGTATTATAAGCTATAAATATAAACATGTTTGACTCGCATTCTATATTTTTTACTACAATGAAAGAAATTTGGACTGAAATGTTTTTTGTGCGAATGTAGTTAGGCTAGCTACATCAGGTTTTGTGCGAACGTAAATTCCTTTTGCATTAACATGGAAATTTAAGAATAATTATTCAAATGTAAAGAAAAACTTTAAAAGCAATGATAGAACACCTGATGTAGCCTACAATGTTAATAACATAAAAAATTATCGTGACCACTCTGAATTAAAACTCAACCCATATAAATTTAAAAGCACAACAGACATAAAATTTCAAAAAGACAACATATTAAAACACTGATTTTCTTTAAAATCCAAGGTATTCAAATGTATTTAATTGATGAATACCCAATTGCATCACTAATTTTGATTCTGTATTATTTATTATAAGTAACGAATTCATCTCTTTTGCAGGGATCCTTATTAGTCATGTCTAACTCGGATATATATTGAACCATATTTGACTATAACTAAAATTCAGCAGATTCTTGAAGAAAGAAATAAAGCAACATGCCCATAATATAAGCAGTGCCGTTAGACATCAATAACGATCTTTGTTTATTCAGCACCGAAATATTTTATGCTCATACTTGGGGAAAATGCATTCACCCTGCGTAACGGAGATAAGCTGCCTTGCAAATAGTCTTCGATCTGCCGATTTCTCTTGAGCAAACAATTCGCGTCTGAAAAGACAATGGAATAAACGTTATGCCCGCGCCATAACAGGGTTATTGGCAGAATCGGATGAGAGAATGCAATAATTGGCTTTGATGGCGGAAATATTTTCGGAAAGGAAAGAATTGACTGCAGTTGAGAAAGGATTGCTTTGCAGACTCTACTACGAATGTAAAGACGGTATCAGTTCGTATTTGATAGAAATATGGAAACAAAGGATGTTTATGAGACGTAATATGAAATCTTTTATTGGCTTACTGTATTGGGAATAGTTTGTATTCCATTATACAAAATCTGATTTTAAGTTTGAAGAATAAATTCCAAATTATTTACAGCAAAATTAAATTCAGATGTGTAAATGATTATTCAAAAACCAAAGCTGATTTGTTATAAATTTAGCAAAATTAAAGCAAAAGAATGTAAATAATCTCGAATCAATAATCAGCAAAAATTTCTGTTTGTTTCCATGTTTTTTACTGTTTTCACTGTTTATGATAAAGTAATTCTTTGAATGATTGTTTCCATAAAAAGCTTTAAAAATGACTAAGTAATTTAAAAAATTAAAAACTAATTTCCAGTGTTGAGGTAATAGATGTTAATAATTAAAAAAATAATATGCTAAAAATTGGCAACATTTTTTGTAAAGAAATTAGTATTTTTTGTTACAGTATTTACGATAAACACGACTATTCTTGTCAGCAGATATTTGTGGGGGTCATTAAATAATTATATATTTCGGATATATTAATGGATTACCGGCTTCCGGGCTTAAGGGCAGCACATCCTCTCCGTTATCTGGGCGTCCCGGACTCGAATCCAGTTTCGGGCATGGTTATTCTTTACCCTATGTCCTAGCTGAGAGGTGAGAGAAACAGCACCGCTTTAAAAAGGGATTTTGCAAGCAAGTGTGTGTGTGTGTTATCTTCACATGAGATAAAGTCAAACTTCTGCCACTGGTTTCTACCCTCAGAGGCTACTGCACCCCTTTCCCCCCAATATCTCTTGCCTTGTTTTGAATTAGTGTTTAATCCAAGGAGGAAAATGCTACAACAACAAATTAATAATTTATCAAATGTTCAATTCGTCTTTATTCTTCAAGGAAACTACATACAGATTGTGTTAGGAGCTTAAATTAATAATTATATCAATGGGACATTTATAGAGTATCACAAAATTTAATTTTACTTATTTTCAATAAAAATCTAACTTGAATTATTTCATTTTTTTTTTCTTTAGTTGGATCAAGTTTAAAGAAATCTTAAAAATGTTAAATATCAAAAATAAGGTTTTTCATTGCACGTCCTATATTGCAAATCGCATGCTGAT
>JAPMOQ010028185.1:117338-183131 GCA_026543055.1 Argiope trifasciata | reverse complement strand
TATATATATATATATATAAAGTTAGCATCTTGAAAATTTGATCTTTCTGCTTTCTATTATATTTGTTTTACACGCAAAAACTGAGTTCTGAATTATAAATCATTGAATTCAAAAATCTGCAATCTTTAATTGAAATTTTTAAGCCTTATAATAGCCAGTATTTTAATTTTAACTTTCTTATTTTAGCTTTTAAATATCAAAATATTTTTGAACAGTTCTTTTAATACTAAAATCTTCAAAATTCTATAGATTTATGATGAAATCTTTAATATTTTGTTTGAAGATACATTATATAAACTCAAAATAAAGATTATTAATAGAGTTATTTATCTTAATGAGGTTTATGTAGTTATACTTCGATGTTTCTGTAGAATATTTTCTTTCAATCTTATAAATGTTGTAAAGATACTGAAACAGTGTAAGCTCAGTTTCATTGTATTTTTATTAGCAAAAATATATCATGAATATCAGAAATATGTTTGTTTGTTTTTCCGGAAAAAGAACATTTTATAAAGACAAGGTTGAACAATGACAAATAATCAAACTATGATCATAAATACAAATTTTTCTTAGAAAAAAATTGGAATAAAGTTACAGCTGATAATAAAACCAAATTCTAAGGCTATATTATAATCAGAGAATATACATTTAAGTCTCATACCTCACATTATTTTGAGACTGACCTCAAATCCTGGTCTAGTTTTTGTATTTAGGCATAAAGTAAATAAAGCTCAACACAGTGAGGTCAGTTAAGCTGCTAGATAGTGGCAAAGGACGGATTTGTTTTTCTAACCCAGAAAGCGAAAAGACTAAAAAGCGTCGATTATAAAACTTGCCGATTTTTTCTTGATTTACAACGAAGAAGAAAACATTTTGAGTACAATAATATTAAGAACATAACTTGTGCAAAACAAGTTTTCTAAATCACAATTATCCAGCCCTGAACGGTGTTCTTTGAAGAAATATGTATTGACTCAAAAAACGAACAATAAGCACTTCGTAAAAACATGCAACCAACTAGAAGAGAGAAAGAAAATACTGCGTATTGCTGTTCGCTGTTTCTCAGTTTTTAGTTTAAATTTCACAACCTCTGGTGAAGAACTTCTGCTCTGTAAAAAAAAAAAACGGAAAAAGGCACGCCGTATTCCATTTCAAGATCTACAATGCAAACAACTCGTTACAAAAGGATTAAATATAATGATTTGGACAATGAATATCAACCCAATGATGTATTGCATTTTGAGCAAAGGAAATTAAAGTATTAGTTGATAACTAGTTCCTCTTGTTTATTTCTAATTCTAGTTTGCTTTTTTTAAAAAAGAGTGTTGAAAATTGCGACTCAGCAAATGCGTTTTAGACGTTTTGCTGTTAACATTATTGTACTCAAAATATCTTTAAGTACTAAATTGAGAAACTTTATATTAAATGTAAACTATTTTTTCTCATGCCTTACACTGTTATCGATATTGTGATGCTGATTTCATTTCTTTCCATCAGATAGCACTGTAACTGATCCCATTGTGTATGTTGTGGGGACTTACATTACTATCGGTTCCTCGATCCATTCATAAGTCAACGTAGTAGTCAGTGGACAATATACCTATATAGTTTGATTCTATAAAATTGATAAGCAGTTACATGTGAAGTTGTAGACGTGATTTATTTCATATAAAGCATCATATAACACGCATTTTAAATTGCTTATTTTATCCCTAAAACTCTCTTGTGTCACTTTGAATGATTCTTGTTTACATGAAATCTGTGTCAAAATAATTGCTTGTGCTTTTGATAAGATAACTGCAAAAAATACTTATTATTACAGAAAATTGGCAACTGTCTCAATAACGAATACAGACGTTTCATTCTTTACGAAAACTTAAATTCACAAGAGCAAAATGGAACTCATGTGTATGCAAAACAACCCTTGTAATAGACAATAGTCCACAAGAAACAAACCTAAAATAAGCTATCATAAGAGAATGAAGCAGCGAGAAATAACTTCGTCAACTACTCATGTTTGATTTTGCCTCTCAAGATTTTTAAGTTTTTAGTGATCTGCAAGAAGCTTCTAGACAAGTACACATGCAGCACATGCTGTTGCACTATATTGTAAAATATTTTGCGATATTATATGATAAAAACAATATTAAACAATATTGCGATTAATGATCATTGTCATAATATTTGTGTGCTGCTAGGGTATCGCAACTCTGCCGCTGATTGATATATCACTAAAATTCATTCAGGTTTGTTTTCGTCATTAAAAGATTGTCAAACCTAGGTACTTATGACCTGGCTACCATTCTGGCTACTTAAGAATATAATAGCAAAAATACCATTCATTTCAAAGTTAACGAATTTATAATTGAAATGTTAATTTAAAATTTAATATTAATGTGGGTAAAATATTCTAAGCATCTATAATAATAAGATGTATTTAGTTCGTACCATGAAGTGGTATATGTTGTCGATAAATCATAAGAGTTGATTACAAATTATATATATATATATATATATATATATATATATATATATATATATATATATATATATATTAGACTTAGTGCAATTTAAAAAAAACACAGATACTTTCAAAGACATGGTTTAACAAATTTTATCGTAATTTGAAGCACTCTGATAAAAATGTCTAGACAGTGAACGAATTAAAGTTCTTAACATGTTTTAATGCTTTTGCGAGATAAAATTTGGAAAATCGCATCTAAAACGATTGTAAATATAAGGACTATGAGGAAAATTTTATATTCTCTGTAAAGTGATATTAAAAGCAGTTTCATTAAATTTTTTTTGCAGTTTTCATAGTTTAAATTTTGCACTGAAATGAAACAACTCCAGTCAACATACGTGATAAAGTAAAAGTGAAAACTATATAAAAGTTTTGACAAAATTAAAGTTTATATTTTGAATATAAACACACGAAATGGAAATTTTTTTATTAATTTTTTGAATATTTAACAGAGACCGTAGATTCCCTATTCACAAATCCTAGCAAAATTTAAAAATTTATATTAAATTTTTCTTCCTAGATGAAATATCTATATTATAGTTATTAGTAACTTGACTTTATATTCAATGCGAAAAAAAAGAACACATACAGCAGAACAATAGTAACTACATGAAAGATATATTGATATTTATCATACTTCCTGACAAACTAATTAAACTTAAGATACAAATTCTCCAAATAGCAACAAATTTTTATCACAAATTTCATAATAAACATAATTTTTTTGGAACTAAATCTTTCAAACATCGTCTGAATAAAGCTTGTCAAAGATTCGTGTGATTTTTAAAGCTAAAATAATACTATTTTTTATTTGTAATAAAAAATTAAATGACTTCATTCATAATTGATTTAGATTCGGTCAGACAGAAATGATTTTCCATTTAATAAAAGTGACTTTTTTGTGGAGTCGTCGTCAGATGTTTTCCTGTTAATATTTTATTTCTAAGCACATCCTCACATCTTAAGTTACATCCTTTCAACAATCGAAGATGGTAAATTTTTGGCGAGGATTTGTAAGGTTGGCACTATTATATTGTGATTGGGGAGAAACCGATTCGAAATCATACATGACATAAATATTGTTTCAGATTCATAAACAACACTTTCATAATAGTAAAAAGCATTTATAATTTATTGAGCAGTATTTAAAATAGATTTTCTGTAAGAATGAACTTGTTTATCAACTTCAAACACACATATTATATTGCTCTTCCTTCCTAGCACGACCAGAATTGCTTCTTGTATGTCTACATCTTTCTGGTGTTTTTGTTCTACAATTTATTTAACATTTGCTAACAGATTAACCAGTTTCACTGGCTCAGTTTTCTATCTGTTTTTTGTTTTTGTTCCAAAAACTGTCCGATTTCTTCTATTCTGTGCTTCCATTAGGATGTTTAATAAGTCATTCTTTTCATAACTGAAAGAATATCGAAATAAGCACGTTTCTTATACAGTATTATCCCGGATTCTATTTTGCTTTCTATTTGTAAGAACAGAAGGAGATTCTTGAGTATCAGAAATGCTGCAATAGTAGTTTATTTGTTTTGATAAATATATGAAGGAAATATTTAGAGCAAATAAAATATTTTCAAAACTAAGCATTGTATCATAATATGTTGTTTAACAAGCTATCAAAGTGCACACAAAAAAATTTAAAAACTTATAAACTGAAACTAGGAAACATGATTTATTGACTCTTGCTACAATTATCAGTTTGAAAATAACTTATCATCTACTATGAAAAAAATAATATAGACAAATAAAAGCTCACTATAATTTTAGGTAAAAGGCACTTCATAATGCTTTAAAAATTATATAAGTTAAGTAACTTCAAAAAATAATTAGGTTGGTTTAAAAATGCACTGATTAAAAACGATATTATCTGATTTCAAAGAATTACGATGCAGTCTCCCGCTATGAAAAAGACCAGAGAAAGAGTTTATTTTGAAAAAACGAAAAGATTAAAAGACATTTTCATATCTTACTTTTTTTGTTGTATTGTTAAACGAAATTTATCAATTATGTGCAGCTGAAATGAACTCATAAAGATTTGTGATTTCTTAAAATGTCATACTGCATCGAAAGACGTACCTACATTTCACTATATATAAAATGTATACCAGTTGTGCAAATACATAAAATATTTCTTTTAATTTGACATCTAACACCAGAAAGTCAAGAACTCAAGTCCACAATTTTTACATTTCACTGACAGAAACTATTTTAAATTCTATTTAAGGCAATAATAATAATAATATGATGTGGTGTAATCATTGTATCATATACTTAGTCTTCATTCAGTTTTGGAAATTCCAAATATATTTTAACAGCTTTTGAAACTTTAACTTTTTAATGATTACTATCTTTCAGCAGTTTCTATCTACACGGTCTAATGTCTATCTCTTGTCTATTACTGAAAATTAACTCATCGATTGGGAAGGTATTCCTGTATCTTATGCATGCATAGTACTTTATCAACCATCGGTGGAGCAAAGTAATATTCTATGAACAGGATATCCTAATCAGTCGTTCCAATCTTGAACTAAACGTTAAACCAGTGCACAGCCATCTAGTTTATATGGAAGACATATAATATGTGAGGTTTTGTGTAATGATCAAAATTGGAAGGCTTCACGAATTTAAGTACCCTTAAGTAATTAGTAAAATTAAATTGACTCTTATTGAGGAATTTATATTAAATAAATTGATATCGGGAAGAAGATATAAACCATTCATAATTTGTACTATGTTATGATTTTGATTTGATTAAAAGAGTGAAGCACATTATAAATGTTTTAAGGGTTTTATACTCTTACTGTATATTTTAATATTGCTTATATCGAGATGAAATGATTTAAAAGAATATGCAATACAATCAATTGCTTTGGATGAACTTCAAACCAAATTTCTTTCTTTTGATTTATCAATGCAATGTCAATTTCAACGTTAAAATCTAGTTGGTTTTACGATATTTCTGTTCATACAAACAAAACGTTTATATAAATTGCAATTTTTATTTATATTTATGGTATTAAATCTGTGCTTAGTGTAAAAAAAGTTTCATTTAATTTTAACGTTATTTAATTTTTGATTCATGATTTTATTACGACAGTTAAATATGTCCAACTAACTGAGAATCTGTCCTGGGGCTTTTTATTTTCTCGTTTATGTATTGTAGAGAAAGCATAGTAATCTTAAAAAATTCGAAATCGTAATTTTGCCGAATCTCCACTTTTTAGATAATTTTAATTTAAAAAACACATTCTTGAAAAATACCCACCTATCTGTCCTTGACAAGAATAATTAAAAAACACTTAAAACTAAATGGATTAAATTTGGTATACGGCCCAAATTTACAGATATTGTTTTTTTCAAATTATGGGTAAAATCTGTTCAGAGGAAGACTACTTGTATATTTACTCTGTAATATAATTTAACACAATAATTACGAAACAAACAGAGCTAGAGAGATAAAATTCGTTGCTCAGCTTTCATATTTATAACTTAAACACCAATCGATTTTTGAGAAAAATCCAATAAAGGTTGCTCGTTTGTTTGTTTACAATTTCTACAGGCAAGTATATACTAAATCTATGACAGATCTAGTAATCGTTAAAAACATTATTAACATTCAACATTTTAAAACCTAATGACTTTAATATACTAAATTTCTATCTATTAACACAATAATCACAAAACAAAAAGAGAACTAGGGAGATAAAATTTGGTACACAATTTTGATATTTATAACTAAGACACCAGTCTATTTTTGAGAAAAATCCGTCTAGGGGTTGCCCATTTGTGCGTCTATAATTTATATGAGCTGATATCTAATTCTATAACAGATATATATTTAAAGTCTAAAAACTAATAACTGAAATATATCAAATTTAGCGTAAAATTTTGTAACTACAAGTGCAGTTTTATGTCAAGTTTTTATTTCAATCGGTTACGAAAAACTTGTCTAAAGAACAAATTCAAATTTTGGTTAATATTCCAATGATTAATCGTCCAGAAAAATTTTGCCAAGCTTTATATGATAGTTTCAATAAAAAAATTTAATTTACGCCGATAATTTCTTAACTATTGTATGCCATTTACATACAAAATACTCTCTGGTATAAAAAATTTATTAGAGTATGCGATAACGTTTTGTGGAGACCAATTCTACTAGTTTATTGTGTCTAAAATTATACTTCTAGTATCTTTTTATTATATAACAATTTATTCTTGAATAAATATAATGATAAATGCAGCGTTCTGATAAGTATGGATATTAAAATTTTAGCCCTGAAAATTAAAAATTTCTAATAGAATTCGAAAGCGTAACAAAAAATGTGAATAAGGAATTACACTAGTATTTATCAGAAAAAATTATTTCAAAACAAAAACTTCTGATGTATTTCATTTTTTTATCAACTCCTTGATATAACATTCAGCTCAGAGTTTCTAGGTATAGAATATTAAGATAAGATGTCTTCGGTTTCTCTCTTCAATTTGCAATACTCCTTGGGGCCTTTTATGAGAAAATTGCTCATTTCTACACTCAGGACACGTATACACGATTTGTTGAAGTGCCCGGCTGAGGATTGGGAAGGCATTCGTATTCCCGGGGATCTCGCCTTAAAGATCACTGACTCTCAGTTGGATGCGGAATGAAGGAAATTGCAAGAGCCAGTAACAACCGATTTTGAATGAAAAGTTTTTGCAATACATAAAATTATTGATATATCTTTCCTGAACGTGGAATGTGTGATGAATATATTCATTTGAAAATATAGATTTGGAAATAATTTTTGAAGGAATGTGTCTACTAAGGTTTTGAATGCACATTAGAAAATCAAACTTCAATGTAAGAGTGAGGAACACTGTATACTAGATAAGTGCTCATCAAATCATTTTCTCGTTGTTTTTAATTGATGTTATCATATTAAATCTAATACCAAAATTAAAACATTTGTAATTTACGAGTATATATAGTTTCCGTTGTACTGTCAGTTCTTGCATGACAATCCTCAACACGCGTTTATTAAAAAAACAATGTAGATGATAGCTTAATAACTGAGCCCTTGGGATATTAAACTCATTGCTAGGGACTATTTTCAATGTGAGATCAACAGTGGAATTTTTCTCTTCTCTTTGATATTTACATTAACATGACATTTCACATTAATTGTCATTTTAGCACAAATTAAAACTTTTCAAAAGTAACATTAAAAATAATGGGATTTTTCTATCACATTTTATTTCTATATATTTTTAATATATGAAAATTTATTCAATAATATTTAAATAAATCAATTAATTTCTTTAATCAAATATTGAAAGTTAAATTTAAAAAATACATATAAATATGATAGAAATATCGTATTATTTTGATTATACAGAGATACTTCAAACCTATAAATGCTTCAATCGAAGGACATTTAAAGGCATTTGTAATTCAGTAATATATTCCAATCCCTTTTATATACTAAATATAAATAATATTTCACATTTCTTTTGCTTCTAATCAAAAATGTCATATCCTCAATTTAAATTCTGCTTTCATTATTCTGTTGCCTTCTTATATAAAACAGTCAGTGTTCTGTAGAAGCTAGAATAGGCGAGGACATTTTAATAAAATGTCATAATGTTTTAGCATTGTGATATTTATTAAAATGTCTGCAAAAAAATCAAGTTCTATAATTTCAAGATATCTTATAAATTTTTACGAATGAAAAACACACACTTTATATTTGCATGAAAAAAAACACCTTTTGACAACTGTCTACTTATGGATATTCGTCTCCTATATCATGCCAAGAAAAAACACTACTATGATTAGATAAATCAAGTATCATATATTAAGACCACTTAGAATACCAATATTAAATGCATTATGGACATAGTTTGAGTGATTTTGGATACAGGTCGTCAACATTTACAGAAGATCGTTTCAAACATTACCATTAAATTAATATATTTGAACATCCAAGAAATTTCGATATTATAATATTATATAGGTGTTATACCTTTAATAATTTATGAGATTTGTTCAAACAAGGTTCTGGTTGGCGACCGAGCAGTCACCCCAGACATCATTTAATAGTTTCAATAAGTACTTGCTATGTTTCAGCATATATTCATCCAATCTGTTAGTAGAGATAAAATGCACGTGAGATCCTTTCTAATCAGTAATACAAGCGGTTGAAAATTTAACATTCGAGAAGCAATCGCAAGGGTCAACATTCACTCTCAAGCATGGAATCTAAGTAGAGGGATTGACTCCGTGAAGGAAAACGAGGTCATTTGAACTTCCTCCCCACAGCTTTGGGGATCTTATGATTTAATTGGATTTTATGGTTGACATATGGTTATGGGGGGTTAACATAATCTCTAGGATTGTTACCCTCTAAACGTTGGTGAGCGCTGGAGATTTCGTAGGAAAAGTCCTTGAAGATGGAAGGGAAATGGAATTACTCGGTTTCGGCAAAATTCATTTCCAGTTTCATTAAATTTAAATATGCTTTAAGAGTTTGATAATTTCAAGAAAACTACAGTCGAAAATTAGTAGAATCTAGCACTTTGTATTTTTTTTTCCTCACTTCGCTTTGAAAATTGAAAACTATTACAGCAAATATTATTTATCGAAATATTAATCTTTGGCATGCATTTAGCATTTTTACAATATTTCTTATGCATCATTGGTGATTATTTAGCTCTTGTGCATCCTTGGTGATTATTTAGACTATTAATCTCTAGCATGCAACAAATAGTATCCCAAAATTGAGTTTGTGTTTTAGGTGTATTTTTTCTTACCAATTGAATTAAAACTTTGACAAAAACTAACACTTGTAGTTAAAATATCCCATATCATATACGGAATATTTGTCACTGCGGTTTTGAATTATGATCTTGGTACTATATAAAAATATATAATTTAGAAACCAATATACTAGTTGTTTGTACTATAAAGAAAACTGACATTATTTGGTCATTCAAAATATGAAGCTGGCGATGGAATAAAACTATTTTATTTCATAATTTGATAAGTAATTTTTAAAGAAAATTACCTGCGAAATAAAATGTTATTTTTAATTCAAATACAGCTTTTAGATTTATTATCGAGTGACTTCTTTTCGGCATTTATACATTTTTCATTCAGATAATCTTATTGATTTAAAGATTATTTTTATATAATGCAGAGTAGCCAACATGTGATAAATAGTGCTAAAGGAATGAAATCATTTAGATCATTAAAGGATTTAAATTTACCTCATTTTCAAAGATGTTGTTTTGAATAAAAAGCTCAATTTGGACTAATATTTTTGGAAGAACATTATCAAATTTCTTGTGAATAATAAATATTTATAACACTGGTTCTTAATGAATATTTACATGCAATGTTGCGAACATTTTGAAATATATATTAATTTATTTTGGCAAAAAAATCCCAATTTTGTATTCAGGGGCATTATGGATGAAAAAGAAGAAAGTTTTCCTTTTCAGCATTCTATTGACCTTCTTAATTAGATACTGAACTTCCTGATTCCATGGACAAAATGTTTCTAAGGAGGGGTGAAAAGATTCCTCGTGTTATTTGTCATTCTCTCGACTACGCGAACTTTCATTCAATTTACAATGCTCCTTGAGAACTTTTTACGCTGGATTTGTTCATTTCTTTAGGCGGGGCACGTATCAACAAATCCTTCAAGTGTCCGACTGAAGTTTCAGAGACCATCCGTGCATTTCTGCTCTTCGCAGTTCATTTTTTGAAACGTCGAGGGATCCAATGGCGAAGAAAAATGGCAAAAATCTTAGGCAGGCCATTTTGAACAAGGGATATTCTGCTCACAGAAATATCGTAGATGTTTACTTAAGAAAACTCTCAAACTTTGTTCCATTGGAATACATGGATCTGAAATTTTGTGCACATCTTTATTTGTAATTTGAAATGTTTCAGCAAATAAAGAACCAACTATCGTCCTTAAATTTATAATATATCTTGATTTTTAGACAAGAAGGAAGAAGTTTGGAGTTTGTTATAAAAGTTTCAAACCAGTCTTGAATAGTTCAGACCGGAAAAAATTGCAGATTGGTATCAAAATTTAGTATAAATGTCAAATGTCTTGGTTTCTTTAGTAAAAGCAAATTATTATTTTATAACTTGGAAATCACTTTTACACTTTATCATGTGTTATGTACATCCTTTTCTGAGTACATGGTAAAATGATGTAGATATCATCTAGGCATAATTGTGGATTAATTTTGAAAAGGCAGATTAAATAATTGTTGTTGTTTCTCATGATAATTGTCACAGACAAGCCCTCTGAAGAATTTAGCGATTTTAAGCCGAGAGTGCATCTCTTGTTAAATAAGCGCACGTCTTACTCATGCGTCAAATATAATTTCAGCTAACTTTCATATGCATTCAAATTAATTGTATATTAATTACAATTGCATATTTAGCACTTTAAATATATTACATTGAATTTACTTTTCAATTAATTTAAGAAATTCATATCTTAATATATTTTCTTATTTTATATTCTTATTAGTCTCTTAGGAATTTTCAGTATTCTTATTTTTATTTCAAACGCTTCAAAAAATTATGATTAAAATAACTTTATATATATATATATATATATATATATAATTCACACACACACAAGCACGCACGCACACGCTCATATATATATAGAGAGAGAGAGAGAGAGTGGGATAAAACGATGAATATTTAATTATTCAAATAGTAATTATATAATTTTTTGATAAAATAAATCAATTAATAGTTTTAAATTATCTTTAAAGTAAAAACTCTTTGGAATTTCCCAAATGAACTAAAATAGCTTCCTCATTCATCAGCTAATAGATGCCAAGATTTTATTTTGGAGAAATAGCTTTAAAAATAAAATCTTAAACATTAATTTAGTTGTATAGACACAGAAAAGTAATAATAAATATTTTTCAATCTATAATATAAATGTTTCCATATTCTATTTACCCTTACATCTATTTGATTAATTTCCCTTAAAATAAATTCTTTGAAATATGTTTAAAAACAATAAATGATATTAAAATAATTTATCTTAACAGAAAAAGAAAACGATAATATATTTAAATTTCATAACGCCCATGAAAATAAATGAGGTTGGCATCAATTCAAAAGTGATTAATTTTCTCACGATCGGAATGTATTTTGCAATCATCGTTAGAGAAAGTTTTATATTTATCCTTACTTAGGGAAAACGATCAAACAAATGAAATTATTCAAAACACTCTGCAGTAAAGAATTATAAAAAGCATTATTTTTAAGGCAGAGAAATTTAGAAAGAATAAAACTTTAAAAAAGTACCATTAAGTATCTATATTTTAATATAAATATTGATTTTTAATCTAATACATTTCTAGCAATATTTCAGATTCATTAATTGTAGAAATTAATGAGCTTTCAGAATAGAATATGAAAAATTGTTTCTTGATTTTGAATAGTTTTTCTGATAAAACATTCATTGAAATTTATTCAATACTTAGAAAATTATCTTTTTGTATTGCTTAGGAATACAGTAATGGGCAACTTTGCATCAATTCGTATTATTGAAAAATAAACTTTGAGATTTCGTTTGCATTTTCTTTCCTTTGCAAGATTTCTAAATGAATAAACTTTTGTATAAGCCGAATAATAAAGTGAAATAATAATTTTGTGCTAAGTACCCTGGAGTACAAATGAAAATTATTTATATTCTTTTGCCGACGTCCCGGCAGAGAGGTAGCGTGCCTTCCCCGGGTTCGAGTCCCGGTTCGGGAGGGTTGTTCTGTGTTCTTTCTGTCAGATGTATGAATGTGTCCTTTCTGTAAAAAGGGGTTGTGCACGTGAATGCTTGTGTCATCTTCATATGAGCTAGAAGTCAGACTTCTGTCCTCAGAGTGGTCCCCAGAAGCTACTGCAACTTATTTCCGTGGTAAGACAGACATGACATCATCATCTTCATTTACTTTCGTTTTCCCCGTGCATTGAAATTACAAAACTATTACGCTAGAATGTTAGGTGTATTTATTGTCAGCTAAGGCAGATCATGTATAAATATGTACATACAGGGTGTACACTAAACATTCTTATCCTTAACATCCAAGAGATATTAGTAGCTTATTGAGTAACATTATGATGCTCAATAAGATAGGTTAAATAATCATCTGGTGGCACACTGCGGAGATAGCTCCCCTTTCTCAAAAACTGAACTTAATGGAAAAAAAATAAATGTTACACAATTGTAATGTATTATAGATTGAGCATTAAATATATTTGTAGGTAATAATAGTAAGAACTGCACTCTCAAAATGAACATTTATTTGTTAACGATTTCTGAAATCGTTGTATGCAATTGTTTTCATTATGAAATGAAAACAAATATTTAAAACAAATCTTTATATTTGATGTCGAAGTTTTTTTCCTGGTTTTTTAATTATTAAATACTCATCATTAAAAAATGCATAATAAATCATCAAATGCCTTTTAATTTGGTAGGGAAGTCGCATATTACATCAGGCTTTTGATGTTCTTTTTCCAGGATGAATTTACATTCAAGAAAATATGGTTGCAGTGTTTTGAAATCAATATATTCGATACCATGTTGCTAGAACGCATTTACCAAGAACTTATTTAAGTTTCATATTCCATGATAAAACACCCTATCACTTTATGCTTACTGAAGTGATAAATATTCAACACCCAGTGTTCTTAATTATTGCTATTTATTAGCTCAAAATTCCAACAACATTTCTACAACATCCCTCGGCATTCAGGATACAGAAAAACTTCCCTGATACTCTACACAATTTATTCCCGAACAGTTATTTTTCATGAATAGTACACATGTTGATTTTCATGATTCAAAGCCATACTTCAGAATAGCGTCTTTGTCAAGTTGGCGACGAGCATTGGCGAAATCTTCCGTTTTGAAGAAGCTGAAAAATATGTGGAAAATATATATTGAATATCTTCCAGAATTAAGAAAAAAAGGTTGCATGGTTATCGATTGTGACTGTTAAATCTATTTAGATTTTTTGCTATATAGTAATAACAGTGCAGTAGTGCGTCTCTTGACATTTTTTTCAGAAATTAAGAACGGTAGGAGTTATACAGCTTTTCATGATATATCTAGAAGTCATGCGTTTATATAAAACACTAAGTTTTTTTTTTAAATCGGTCCATTCTTTAGGATTGGAAATTTGTCACATGATGTCCTCAAAGAGAATTATTCTGTGTTTTGGATATCCTAAGCTTCCCATTAGTTTAACTTTCCCCAAAAATGGGATAATGGGAATTTATTAAGGATTCTGAATTTATTTTTTGAATACTGGAATCTAATGAATAATTGAAACCATTTTTTTTTCTATTACTATCAAAAATTAAAGAAACGCATTTTTTTTTCATTCAAATGTGCGTCTTAAGTTAACACAAAAATAAAATACCATTGCTGCAAATATGACACTGTTTTTACTGAATATATCGTGTGATGGTTGACGATTGTTTTGTTGATTAATCCTTTGCATTCAGGTAACAAAATATGAAAATAGAATGTCTGATGATGCATGTCTTAAAGAAAGATTTAAAATCAAAATCTGATATGAATTATTTCATATCAAAATCTGATATGAACCCAAATTCGCACATTATGTTTGAAATATTTGTCATTATATTTTTCTAAGAATTCAGACCGAAGACTACCAATTCCTTACTGTACTTAACTGAAAATTTAAAATATCTGCGAAATAAAAGTTTAAACTATGTACCGTATTTTTCTTATCTAACTGTCCTTTTTTTGTAATTACAGTGTTAACATGTATTCGAACAGTAAAGTGACAAAATTCCTCAGAATTCCTTTGATAAAAGTTTAATAAAATGTGCAAATTTAATGTAAATATGATACTCAAAATTCCATGCATCTAGTGAATTTTTTAGTTACAAACAAGTAAAATGCCAAAGAACATGTTTTTTGGATTCACAGAGGTCTAAAATGTGTATTTTCACAATCACAGATTGGAATTTTTGACGATTAGAATACATTCTTCATACTTTGTAAACGAGAATATAAAACATCCCACCTATTCCATTTCTTCTTATAATGTCTTTGACCTACGAAAGTCTTTTAAATCGGATTTTCATGGGGAATACCAAAGTCGTATTAAAAAAAATCTGGTGCAAATCAGTAATCCTGCATGCATAGTAAATTCAAAACAACTTATTACCGAATAGTTTATTGTATCAATTAAATCTTATTTGTACAATTTGTATAATGTAAATTATGATCTTATCAGATGATAAGCAAATTTCTTGATAAAAGTGTAGAATAGTGTGTCCCTTGCTGCACCAAGGATGCCAAGTCGCCAATAAAGATAACGGACAAAATAAATAAACACTTCTATGAATCAGTTATGGTTACCACTTTATGCATTAAAATTATGATCTTAACTGATAAATAGTAGAATTTTGATTTTAGTTTATTTATTTTATCTGTTACTTAGATTTTTATTACAATTTTTTTTAACCTTTGGGATTACTATCGCTTCTTATCTTAATTTAGCAGAAGTTTTTCAAACCGGCTGCGTTGGTCTGCGTCGAGCAAATTTTAGAGCACGCGATGCATGTCGACCTCTGAAGAAGGCACCGGGCAGACGTTTTTAACTTAAAAAAAATCTCCTAGGGCTTTGCTACCTACGGGAACGGAAATTTGGTAGCTTCGCTAGCACATTGAACATAAGGACAGTGTGGGATAACAGGAATAGGACATATAAACAAACATCATTTCCTGACTTCATCAACTCTTAAAAAATATATATATTCCACTCACTCTTCATCCATGCTGCAGATTTACCCGACACATTTACCCGACATCCATTCTTACACAATTGCCTACATCACAAATTATCGATGGAACGAACGTTACAGCAGCAAAAGAATTATGAGATTTCGAAGAATTCTATTGCAGCTATCTTTTAATGTGAGAACGCAGACGATTTTGTAAATTATGATTTCAGACGATTTTTCAAAGTACATACTAACAATTGAAAAACAAATTTTCCTATTCGTATTTACATTAAAAAAATGAATTGCATTTCTTATTAATTGTAAAAAAAAAATTTCAATTACAATATAGAGCAAAGTTAAAATTCTTAATTGATATTGTTTATTTAACATTTTTTCATAAAATAGTTGTAGTTCATGAGCAACTGAACTATTGTAAAAAGTAGTAAACAAAATAGAATTAGGGTTGCTGGAAGAAAGTTCCGTTGGGTTGCCGAATTGGCTAGAAACTCGGGGGCACACCATGTTACACTTCACCGGATTTCTTTGCTTCATTAGAGTTTTTTCAATATCTTAACACAATTCTATATTTCGTTGCAAATGACTGATGAGGGCAGATTGTTTCCATATGGAATTGAGGCTCCATTTATTTTGTAATTATTAAATTAATCTGCTGAAATAAATCATTCTGCAGGCGCATCAAGAATTATTATCGCTTTTAACTTCATTTTGTTTGTAAAGAGATTCTGACTGTTGTATTCAACCACCTATAGTTAACATATTTAAGTTATGTTTAATTATTTCCACATTATCAATATCTTCATCAACGAAGTCATCGAGAATCTGGTGCCTCCGGGGTACACCTCGAAATAAGGATGAGATACTTCCGGTATGGTGGTTGGATCTCGCCACCCTGGAGGGTGCACGAAAAGTTGGGGGTCAAGCTCCACCCATCGATGACGGGACGTACTTCCTTTGGGAAGGGTTTCATCTTGGCTGGTGATAAGCCTAAGGATTCAACCAAAATTGCTATTAGTGTTACTGTAGTGGAGGTAAGTCATTCAATATTTATTACACCTGTGCCTTTGGATAGGTCGGAGGGTCAATGATATGACTTTCCTCTAGATCCAATAACGTTCTCGAATCGATGGAAAGTATATTACTCTAATTATTTATCAAAGAGATGAAATAAGCTAAATATTTTTTCCTCATAATATTATTGTATATAAGCAAATGTAAACTATGCTCTTATCAGATGTTGAGCCAATTTCTTCCCTTTATCAGAACAGTTTTATTTCCACCCTAGAATTATAGACTTGGTTGCAAATGCAGATGAAAGATGAAATACCAGATGATTTGTTTAATTTGAAATTCTTGGTATATATATAGTTTTCGAAGTTATTGCTGATTATTGATGTATTTGTTCAATCAAAAGAAATAATTTTGCAAACAAATCAAGAATGAGTAACGGTTTGAAATTTCTTATCTTTGTATGACATAGTATAGACGTTTTGCTAGTTTTTTCCCAGCAACCTTAAGATAGCAGATTTCAATTTTATTAAATCTCAGTCAACTGTCCTGGCTCGACTTCCTTTTCAATGGAGCTAACTGTTATCTGTCGATGTGTTTCTACCAGATGAAGGGCTCATTTATCTGTTTTTATGTCAGCATTCAGAGAAAGATTTAATTTAAGGCTTGTTCACTGAAAACTTGCATTTCAAAACTTGATATTTGTATTAGAATTAACAGCACAATTTTCTGTCTCTTGCATATAAATATTAAAAGAAGATTTATTCGAAAGGAACAATTGGCATTTGTAATATACGGATTCCATATCTTCCGGCAATCAACGTTATTTTCAACAAAGCTGATACGAAATTGACGATGTTCGTTTGCCTTTTTGGAAACATAGCTATCCTTTATCTTGTCAGTGATAAATCATATATTGTATTGTAACATTTTAAAAAACTATTTCTGTTTTAATATGTATGTTGGAGAAGATCTGTTATATGGACTACTGAAAAGCATTATTTTCTAATATGATAGATATTGCTTAATTATGATGAAGTTGAACTATTATCTTCGGGGCAGGTAAAGTACTCTGAGGAGGAGGTGGATGCTATTTCAAATGGTGTTGGTTCAATTTTTAAATATGAAGGAGCTTTATATAAAATTATTAATTGGTAACATGGTTGAATGGGTGGCTGAGGAACTGAGAAGTAGTACAGATCCTCCTAAATGTATAATATGAGCAGAAACCGTCCTTTCTATTGCAACAAAGATAAAACTGTCGAAACCTTTTGAAAAAGGTGTGCGATTCATCTTTAAAATATTAATATATTTTTATCATATTAGAAGAGCAAGAGATAACTCAGAGATACGTATTTAAAATAATGACATGTATTTATGTACCTTTAATAGTTTTGACGCATGTCATGTTTTTATATATGTGTAAAACAATGTTGTATTTCTATGTTGTGTGAAACAATGTTGTATTGCTATGCTGTGTGAAACAATGTTGTATTGCTATGTTGTGTGAAACAATGTTCAGCTTAGACATCATTTGCAGTAACAATGACCAACACAAACATTTTATTTCCATTAAACTTGAAACAAATATATTGCATTGTTATGAATAGTGATAAAATTCCCATTGCTCTATTTTCACGAACAATCGAAATTATACATTATAGCAATATTTATAAGTACAAATAAATTTCCATTAAAACATCTTCGAAAATTCTACCAATCAATCAAATAAGCAAATATCCAATAGAAAATTCTGAAACTAAATTTAATTTTTTCTTAGGCTAGTTCAAATTACTAACAAATTAGCGGTGATATTTTACTACTGCATAATTTGATATATGAGAGTGTCTGCGTGGGTGTAAGTAAATGTGTAGCTGTTGGTATGTATATTTTTCCATAAGAATTGAAATATCAGTATTATTAAGTGGCTATACTTAAACATTTAAGGCTTAAAAAAAAGTCAAAAGTTTCCCATTCTTAGTGTAATAATTCAACAGTTTTAGGAAACTATTTGTTCTCATCAAAAGGGTTTGTTGTTCATATTGAATTTTTCATAACCGGTAAATAAAATATGTGATCTTGAGTTATCTTAACTTGAAATGTTAACGAAACTTATCTTAACTTGAAATACAAGACAAAGTTACATAAATGTTGAAAAATAAAAAAGGAGCAATTTTTTCAAAAAATGCAATTAATGTAGCTCTTTAAATCACAAATTTATACTTTTTACTTCACAGATGTATTTAAAGCTATTTTTATATTCTTCTTCGTCACGTTTCTATACTGATTGTTTCACATTCGTTACAGTTCCTATAATAGAATGTTTTTCTGAATATTAAATATGCTTTTCAGTAACTCCTATTCATCAGAGATAATATATTGAGAGTTGTTTTGATTTTCTCTATATTTTTTTTAAAATTAAATTAGATTTTAACTAAATGCCTGCTTTATTGAAACAGGTAAAAATTCATATTGAGAAGTTCGTCATCTTTTGAGAAATTTTGAATTCACTTATGTATTTAAGTCTATATTACCCTGAGAGTTTTAACTCTTCTCTAAATATGGTAATATCAAAATAAATTTTTAATTTAAAAAAAATGCAATTATGTGATACAATAAAACTCAGTTGGAAACGAAGCATTTACCATCGTAACAATTTCTGTTTGAAAAATATTTAAATTCTTAACAAGTACATTACACAATAGTTGCTTTATATTCTACTTTTTTATTTCTAAGAAAATAATTTCAATTGCATTCTTTCAAACAAATTCTATAAGCAGCATATAGCATAAAATGCGTTTTAATTTAATATTTAATGAATTCTCCTCGTACACCCACTCTTAAAAGATTGCATTCAAAGCATTTTCAAAAAGTTTGAGTTTTTTCTGTCTAAAGGCCTTGAATTTTTTAATATTTAGTCACGATGTAAAATGTCACAGATTCAGGGATTCATTTTAATACAAATGTACCTGAAAATGTATCAAATTTTTCAATAAGAGCAAGGAAGTTACCCTGTAACCATTTAATTCGGAGTTTCACTGTCTAATGAAATTTAAAGTCAACATTTAGTTTGATATAGAATTTAATGAAAATTTATTCTTGTTGTTCTATTTGATCTTTGCGTATTCAGAATTTCTGATTAAGGACTTTTTTTTATAAAATTGTACTCTAAATTATATTTATATTAGCTGAAAATAACATGAAAATAAACGAGACGAATTTGAATACTAGTGAATTTCTTTAATATAGTAAAATATTTTATCATAAATAATAAAAATATTTCCAAATAGTAATTTTCTTATTTTATTTTTCGTTATTTATGTTAATATTTATCACTAAATGCTTTTAAAAATTCCGTCATTCTAAACCCACGGAAATAAAAAAAAGTTGGGTTTATTTAAAATGTTAAAATTTTTTTCTTTGAAATAATACAAAAATCATTATAGAAATTATTGATTAAATTATAATTTTCGTATTCCATAGTTCATATTACTTCTGTTTGTTTGAAAGTTTGATCAATTAATTTTGTAGTTAAAACCTACAACTTCATTTCCTTTATTCATGACTAAAAAGAAGAAAAAGAACGCATATAAAAAAACATCGACGAGTGGTAATATTAACCAACTATAATTGTAATTGCTAATTAGAAAATATATTTTTTACATTGATATCGAGATGACAAAAAAACCCTTTTTTTCCCAATAAATTTCTTTAATTTTTTACTAACAAAAGTAATTGCTTAAAAAAATTGTCACCTTTATTTTGCTGACTTTATTTAAACTATTCTATACTTTTTGAATTTTTAAATATAAAATTATAATCTTTGGATTGATCACTGCAGCGATCTTGTTACGCGGCTAGACATATTATCTGCGTCTTCGTTAACTGTTCTTCTCTTTCAGAGTGTTAGAATTCTTGGAAATGATCGATTTTTTTTCACTTGAGAATCACTAATATTTTTCTATTTGTAGCATTTAGTCACCTTTATTTATGGCTGCGCGGAATTTTCTGCGTTTCATTTTGAGATTTGCAAAAGTTTATTTGATATAATTGTGCAAATATTTTTAAAAATAAATATAGTATGGCTTATTTTATGTAAAATATTGTCGTACGTAATTTTTGTAGTAAACTAAGTGTATTGAAAATGGCACGGAGAGGCAAATGAGTCTTTCCAAAGCACCAAAAATGCTTCAACCCAGGTAGCAAAAAATGTTGATGAATATTGCACAACACTTTATTATATTATTAAATATTTATCAGTATTATATAATATTGTGAATATTATTTAATATCGGTGTGTCAATGGGGAAGCATTGAATTCGAATAACGAATCATAACATGGCTGCTTGTGGTGCACTTTGTGGCAGGTTGGAGTTGCTATACAGAAGAAAAATAGCGTTTATTTAATTCAAACTTAAGAAAGTGTTCACATTTCAGTGTCAAATTACGTGTTTTATTCAAAGACATGAAGTTTTTATAATAGTACAAAAAGGTTTTGAACAGAAAATGTAATCCATATATCTAATTCAGAACCCTAAGGACACAGTCTCCTCACATAATCAAAATGGTGAACACATTTTTAATGAAATGTACTTTGTATAATCCTTTTCGGTCTCTATAAATTAACTACAACTTTTTTCGCTTGAATTTAAAATTTAAAGGAATGTACGTGGAGAAGACATACATGATAATAAAATTTTGTGAAGAAATCGAGAAAAATTAGATAGCAACTGAAATGTTGCCTTCGAAACTTTCCAGCATGTTCCCAGATAAATATGTACTCATCATCTTCAGAACCAATTTTGATAGAGTGGTTAATAAATATTCAGACTTTTAATTTTAAAGTAACCCCTAAAAGTGTTCCAAGCTTCGTAGTGTAGTAAAGAAAACGGATATTCAAACAATAATTTCATGTCAGTGGAGATCGATAGTTATAAATATTGCCTATTGGTCAGAAATTTTATAGAATGATATTATTCGTTAATGTGCATTTAAAACAGAAATTCCAGAAAAACATGTATTCTGGGTGTCTTTTTTACCGAATAAAAGGAAAATTTGGGCACAAAACTTCACTGAACTTCAACTACTCTGAAGTTACATACTACATTTCCTTAATTTAAATCGTATTTTTGTGTTATTAAACTTATATGCAAGCAAAAGGAAAGACCTACAGACAGTAGGATCCTTCATGTATTTTGCACTAAATTCCATACATAGCTATATTTTAAATGCTAAACCTACATATCAAATTTTATTTAGCTGGTAATTATCTATTATTCTTTTTAGGAATTAGTCGTTATCGATTTTTTTTTACTTGAGCAGCAATGCTGATGGACTTTCGTTGAAAGGATTTCGTTCAAATTCTGACAAAACTACAAATTTGTCCTAAAATCTATATACTGTATTTCAGTCGAGTGTTTAAAGCCTTTTCGAGTTACTGTATTTCTAAACAAGCAGACCTAACTTTGATTTATATATATATATCTGTTCAAACTGTTAATTTCTTAATTCAGTTCGACATGTTCTTGTAGATTCGTCAAAATCTCGGTTTTGATTTACTTATGAATTAATTAATAATATTATGTAAAATATTTTCATTTTGTATAACGCTTATACGAGAAATACAAATTTTTTCTCAAAATTTGTGAAGGATTTATTTAATATACATAATGTGATAAAAAAGAAAAATAATAATACTACAGACATGCGACACATATCAATTCCATGACATAATAATGAATAACTTTTATTTCTTATTAACTAATGAATAACTTAACTTTTATTGAATAACTTAATGATTAAAAATCTTTTCAAAGCACTCTCCTTCTACTCAGTGTAAGTATGCTTAATATCGATTCAACAAATTCAAGTGTATTTTGTATTCAACAAAACTATTTCAAAAGGAGAAGATTTTGTCACACAAATATTTCAGTAGTATCGTGTGTCATTTGAAAAAGAATTTTAATATGTCTAGACACAGTTTCAACAAACCTTGCAAATATGCTTTAAAATATTTCTCATAAAATTCAGAATATTTCAGGAATTTCAGTTTATGCGTCACTTGTTAGTGAAACCTTAGCATCAAACTTGTTTAAAAAGTAATTTATTGACATGCCTTTGTGAACAAAGAGGATCAGGAGCGTTTAATTTAAAATACATATACAGGAGAAATAATTTTTAAACGTTTAATTTAATCTTTTTACGAGTTATTAATATTTGATAATAAAGACTAGTTTTATATCGCTGTGTGAAAATGAATTATTTATAATCATTGAAGAATGATAATTTTCCAATAAGGTAAATGCCAGTGTAACTCATTCATTCAAGGAACAAGCATTTAATTGCAAATGCAATTTCTGCTATAAAACATTTGAAATGTAAAGAACCTTTACAAGTTATGAGATTAGTTATCAAATTAGATGGTATTAGACTATTTGAGTGGTGGAACATGTTTAAAGGTAGAGAATCTCTCGTAGATGAATCGCGTCCAACAATTCGTCTAATAATAAACATAAAGATCAAATCATGGAATCGGTACATAATAATTGTGATTAGATAATAACAGATGTTATTGAAAAAATTTCTTCCATTGTTTATGGGAATACTTTTGATCATTTATGCTTAATTCATGTCGTTATTTGAACTGTTCCACTTTTTCAAATTTTTTCTCAAAACAATGTTTTGAAGCGTCCCGAAAATCCAATTTTTAAATTAGTTTCATTTTTTTTTTCTTATTTAAAAAAAAAGTTAAATGTTATGAAACTTAAATATATGTTTTTGGCATATAAAAATTTCAACAATCAAGAAGATTGCACTAAAAGGTGAAGTAAAATAAAAGACCATGTCATTCTAAATTCGAAGCAACGGTAACTATTCCTTTTACTGTCTGGATGATGTGAACTAAATTTCTACTAACCCAAAAAATTCTAAATATAGAATAAATACTATTCGTGTGTTTTGCGATATTTGCCTCATTCTTGGATTGCAGAGAAATAATTCACTTTTCTTGTGCCATGATAAATGCCTCTATGTAACATGCCACGATGTAATATCTCTATCATCAATAGTAGCATTATAGATAAATATTTATTCACCAAAAAGTCAATTGAACTCTTCAAAACTCGATAAAACTCTTTTGTATATCTTTCAACAACTCTTCATATCTATTTCCATTTCATATGACGCCAAGGCACATCTTATTTTTACAGATAGATGGAGTCTTCAATGTACCTCTCTTGATCCTCAAGATTCAATATAAAATTCACTAAAATAACTTTAAAGGCGTATTTTATACATTGTAAATGAACTCTCGTAAAACAATTACTGTTATAAATTACTTTTGAAGGAAAAGTAATAAGTACGGTCCATGAAAATAATATTCTTTCTTTTACATCAGCATTTCCGATATTATCTTATCATATTAAATTAAGAATAGGAAAACATTGTCCAGAAATAGAAGGAAATAAAAATACAGGACACATACACACATCTTTTAATGTCTGACAGCATGGCTCAATTTTTGGTAGCACATTTATTCTAACAGTTTTTTCAGACGATAATTGGTGTTTGATGCAAAATAGTATTGAAGAAATTTCCATTGGCATCATTTTTATTTGTTCCTTTGGCATCAGTTGTAGATGTGTTGGAAGTCTTCCAACATATTCGTGATTCCCACACAATAGAAAAAAGTCAGTTTACAGTTTCTGACTCCCTTTTAATTATCCCATCATAGCATTTATGCATCTTGTAAATGCGTCTCACTACCAAAAATATTATGCAAAATAATACTTGCAATGTTGTTACATACATTATGTTAATATGTTATTAGCACAGGATTCCTCTTTCGAGTCATATTAACGTCCCATTTTGTAAAGCAACATAGGGCTGCTTTGGCACGGATTTCTTAAGTTTGAGTACCGGGCAGATTAAAGAGGCTTAATTTTAGAAATCCTGAAATTGCTAGTTATTGAATATTAATTTTGTTCATGATTTACTTGGCCTCAAAGTCTGAAAATAGATCACTTTCTAAAACAAGAAAAATATTTTATTTTCTAGAAACTATTTATGAATTATTCTATCGCACTATTTTCTGAACATTATTAATCTATAAGATATAGTTTTCATTTATTCTTGGAAGAAATTTAAGAAGTCTCCATGAGAGAAAAAAAACGAATCTGTTTATTTTATCATATGTATAAATTTATATACAGTTTTAAAAAAATGCAAATTAAAAAATAATACTACAAACATTTTTAAAACAATACAACACAACAACACAAATACAATTTTTAAAATTTTTTATACTTATTATTTTTATCGACTTACGACTACAAAAAAAGTTGAATTTTCAAAATGAAAACAATGTTCATGTTATGTTTTTATTCATTATATAAATATGTGCTCTTTGGATACCATGAGTAACATTTTTAAATAAATGAATAAGATTTTTTTCTTGCCTACACAATTCTAAAACCTTTTATAATGAAAATAATGTTAAAAAATATAAATCGAATACATGACTTTTTCTTAAGAATATTTGATTATATTTTGATTTTTAAATGTAATCAAATATTTTCAAATATTTTTTTGGAATTTTTGGATATTTTGAATATAAAACTATTAAGCCATCTTGTAGATTACGACAGTCAATTATATGTTTTAAATTAACTTGAAATCATTAAAACAAATTTTCAAAAAAATTATGACGTCGAATTTTATAAAAAAGATTATATTGCATCTCTTTTTGAAAATATATTAATATAAAATTCAATATTTTCCAGTTCTTGATTTATATTTATTTTTAAATACTGTATAATTAAGGCCTCTATTTTATATATAATTTTCATTTTCTTTCGTTTTATCAAGAAAGAAAGATTTTGTCGATCTAAACTTACTTTTATTTAATTTTTAAGGCTTTTATTTCTTACTTCTCTGCATTTTGTCAGTGTAAACTTACTTTAATTTTTAAGGCTTTTATTACTTCTCTGAATTTTATTTCTTCATAAATATGGATAAAAAATTTTATTTTAAAAAAGACAAATTAAATGACATATTTTATGTTATATAAATTTTATTAATTTCTTTATTTAGTATGGAGAAGATGCGTATAAATATATGCTATATATTTATAAATCTTTCTTTCAACTGATAAAAAAGTGAATTTCTTCATTTACTGAAATAGAGGGACATTAGAATGATAATTATTAGAGGACTCCGCAAAATACGTACTCATTTTAAGTAATATATCCCAACATACATTATTTTACAATAATTTAATCAGCCAGCCATCAGAAGATTTAAGAGCTAAATCAGCTAACAAACTACGTTTAAGAGTTTAAGCTTCCTCATTGATTTAAAGCATTTTTATAACTGAAATGATTGAATTAATTCTACAAATTGTAAGGTGCGAGGATATGATATTCTTTGAATATTAATAGTGAATTTTGAGAATTTATTATGTATTATTAGTGCTTAGTTCTGCAGGGCTCCATGCTAAAATTGATTTACCCTCCTTGGAGTTATCAGGCAAATAAAATTTATCTAATGAATGTATGTATTACGACACTCACCCAAGAGGTATTCCTACTGGAAGAATGGTGCATTCAGCAAAACATAGAATATATCCATTATTATATTCCCATGAGAGGATCAATATGGGAATTCTGATGATCAGATAACAATGGTTCATTGAATTCCCCACCACTATCAAATGCTTTTTTTAACTGGATACCAAGCCTTTCGAATATTTTCATTATTAAATCGGTCTAAATAGTAAATATTATGTATTTTTTATGAAAAGCATCTTAAATTGTGAAAAATGTATGAACTTTTTAGATAAAAACTATTCATGGATGGCTCATTTTGACATATTAATTGGTCAGGCAATTAAGAATTGAAATGATAGTAAAATCTTAAGTTTAAAACAACAGTAAATAATAGAAACTATAAAAGATTTTTAATATCATTTTCTATATTTCGTGCAGAAAACCATGCTATTCACACACCTTCCTACATAATAAAAAACAACATTAGGGCTGCATTAATGCTTTTTTGGGATGAACCTCGTAATTCTGAACCATGGCAAGATGAAGAAAACGAGACGAGCTTCCACACCTCACCAGCGGAAGAACGTGTGGGTCTGACAGGTTTAACATGCATCAGACCACACTTACACGATGATTCTTCGGTAGAATTTTATGTTGCACCGAAAACCTCTAAGGTTCCGAAGCCGAGACCTCATTACCAAATCAATGCACCCTAATAGCAAGATAAATCTATTCATGCAACTTTTTACATATGAACAACTGATTTGGAAATTCACTTTTACTCAATGTCTTTAATATATATAATAAATTAAAATATTTTGAAAAAGTTGGAATTTTTTAAAATTTTTAACTAAGTTCTAAAATTATATTCATTTAACATGTAACAAGTTTAGCAATGTTGCCTCTTTTAAAATTGTACTAATTTATTTCTCTTCTTAATATGAAAATAAAACAGAATTTATTTTTAGCTACTGTCTTTCCATTCCATACAATATTTTGACATTTTAGGAATGTAAAAATAGTTCATGCATAACATTTTTTCTTATATAAATTAGAAAAATTTTATTCATTTATAAATGATTAAAATCCATAATTTTAGCTTTTTTTTTATCATTGTAGCAAAAACCGCACAGAATATTGGTATTGAGAATCTAAACTGGGAAATTTCGAGTCAGAACAAAATCAATAAGGGAACAAATATAGGTGTTTCAGGAAATGATAACGCTTTTATTCCCTTAACTACTGTGATTCAGCTAATATTTCAAATTGAGAAGTTTCATGAAATAAGGCACCCATATGACAGAAAACATGTTTACTTTTGTGAGGTTTGAAATTAAAACTTTAGAAAAATTAAATGCGTCTTTGGCCTTAGTGGAAAGCTATTATTGGGTAAAATGCTTTCCATGCCTACATCTACACATACACGAATTTTAATTTTAAATATGTAATTTTTTTAGATATAAAAAGACAAATTTATTGACACATAACTTTTTTTTCTCCATACAGCAGACTAGTGATTGGTCCATTTTTTGTTATCCATAAAACGCATCTGAAAAATGATTCTTTAAAGACTTGTAAAAAGATCTTAATTTTTTTTGCAAAATAATGAATTTATAAATTCACATTAATTTTTAAAAAATGATCAAACTAAGCATTAATAGAAGCACTTCATTAACGAATTAAGATATGATCCTTATATAAAATTACATTCTTTTAATAATATTTTATAATTGGTATCCAGTTTATCAAATGTGACATTAAGATAGTATTTTTTTATTCATTGGTTGAGACCTGCAGCGTCTACAGATGATGAGTTACTCAAAATTTGGGGAAGAAAACGCACAAAAAGCATAAAGAGATTTATACTATGTGGTAAACGAGGAAATTCAAAATTTATTTGTAATTCTATCCATTTAGGAAAACAACGGCCAACCATTGTTGGGTAGGTAAAAATAATCACAGTCTATTTTCCGAATTTATCTGTAATAATAATGTAAACGGCCAAAGAGTTTAAAAGTAATCCCTTAAAACTAATTGGATATAATACTCGTCAATTAATTATGCATAATTAGTTTCTAAATTTGCCATATCATATATTTTTAGAAAATTGCTACTTATGCTTAGCTTCTAGTATGAAGAACAAAATTTCTTGGTTTGAAAGGTGATATTTTGCTTTCAACCCGTTTAGAAAGACCTTTGCCTCTACTTACATTTCTGAGCGAAGAAAAATTTGATTCTACGAGAAATGGGATCCTTTGTAAAATTCTAGATGTTGAAGATATTGATCGTGATCTAATAGCTTCTGACATTTGAGTATAAGAATTAAATGAGGGTTAAAACTTTAATTGTGGAACGCTGCTGTAAAACACCACGCTACAAAACCAAAGAAAGTTAGTTACATACCTACCTTACCTCTCAGCAAAAAGACTCATCTTTCCTACGTCACGCGCATGCGCGAAGAACTGATCCTTCTATTTTCTTGCGGTTTAAAGTAAGTATTGTTAGGATCTTTTCAAAAGTAGAACAATGAAATGGGATAGAAATTGAATGTACCAGAAGTTGTACAGTAGTAGCAATATACCGGATGATATTTAACCAAGATCGTACCAACCAAAACTGAAACGCCAATCAAATGAATGGCATCATTACGGTTCACTACGACGTTCGAAATTTCTTCTGAATCCCAGCAATGTGAAAGTTATGCTTATTACTGTGTACGACTGTGATGGTGTCATCCTAACACATACCATTCCCCCACAGCAGTCCGTCACAGCTGTATTACTATTACTATTATCCCCCACAGCAGTATTACTACTCCTTTTTGGAGCACTATCACAGACCAGCTTTGGGGAAAAAAAACGGCGACACTATCATTTTGCATGACAATTCTTGGCTGCAAGGAGCGCAAGCCATGTGACTGCTTTGCTCGATCGATGGGGCTGGGAAGTACTTTACTATTCTCCATACACCCCAGATCTAAGCCCATTTGACTTCGACTTCATTCTTAAGATGAAGGAACTACTTCATCGTATTAGCTTCATAACGGTTCTAGAGATTCTTGCAGAAGTAATCCGGTCCATTCGAATTATCAACAGAACAGGCACTGATACAGGTGTTTTACAACTTCCACATCGTTGGAAACAGGTTATAGAAAATGCTGGCAACTATACAGTAGGATTGTAAAACATGGTGATAGTATCAATTTTGTATTCTATGTAAATAAATAGTTGCAATTATTGAAGTTCCAACTCTCGTATATAGATACTAGTAATTGCGTCGGAATAATTTCTGGACTGCCATTTTTGGAATGATGAATAATCATCTTACTATTATTTCATTAGCATGAAAATAACTTGAAAAATAACACGCGAGAATTTTCGAGACATATATAAAGTTCCTCTCGTTCCTGGAATGTAAGGATACTATTATTTGACGCCATTAAACTGTTCTGTAAAAGAATTTTCTTGAAAAATATTGGAAACTTAGAAATTGTCAGTAATTTTTTTTTACAATTACAATTACATACAATAAAAATCATCAAAATTTCAAAACATCTTGTTTTGCTGGAATATATAATTAATTTGGAAAGATTAATAGTAAGCACTAAAAGAAGCTCTTTGTTAGTTATTAGTTCCCCCATATATATCATAGATTGAATTCCTCAGATTTTCAAAAAATAAATATTTATATCATAATTTGAGCATAGTAAATATTTTCATTTATATTTATGATAAATTTCTTTTAACTTTCAAATAAGCATCGCTTAATAAATTTAGAAACAAAAGCATGAAGCCTTGCATTTACATAAATGGGTGTAAAAGACACATTTTGCTGATACATTTACACTACAGGATGCATCTAAAAATTAATCACAATTTCAACCTCCTTAAGAGCCAGCATATTTTTATAAGGTAATCTAACTTATTTGATGAAAGTTTGTTATTGTATGTACATTTAGAGAAACTAATTTCACTTTTGGAGGATATGCTGCATATTGGCTTGATTATTTGGAAATACTTTACCAAGTTTCTTCTAAGTTTCAAATCATTAAACAAACGGAAAACTTTTAGCAGATAACCACCCATTAAAGTAAAGAAAATTCCGATTTATTAGCATTTAGATATAAATAGTATGAAATAAGGGATAAGAATGACACTTTTATTTATTTGTATTTTTCGAGATTTTTTAATCACATTCTCAAATCAGGTTTCCTGGGATTTAATGCTACCATTGGCAAATTAAGGTTACGTTTTTAAATTAATTTTTGCTTTTTTCACTGTCGGCTTTTTTAGTTTGGCCGAAGAAGATTTTTACAATGAATTTACTTATTCACATATACAGGACACATATCAACAGTTCGTTGAAATGCCTAATTGTAGATTGGGAGACTATCGATATTTATATTCTTTTAGCTCTTGAGATATGTATGACGGCCCTAGAACTTGTGGAGAAAAAAAAATAAAGAATGTGAGAAAGACATTTTGGATCCGAAATATCTGACCTATAGCAGTAAAAATGATTAGATCTGAAGAACTGAGGATTTTCATAATTCTAACTTTAGATTTAATAGTGAAAATTAAAAATATCTATACACTTTTGGTAAAGTTTTAAAGTTAAATGAAAATAACACTTAAGTAATTTCACAGATTCAAAATTTTATCTAAGAAATGATTGTGCCTTTGCTCATCCGGAAAAAAAACATTTTTCTATAAAATGACATTATTAATATTCATATAAATGAAAGGGAGTAAACCAATTAATGAAATTGATGAGTTAAGTTAATTTAGTTAAAACTTTCTTGCTTTAATAAACATGCACATAATTGCTAACTGATATTCAGACATATTCCATCTCTATCGAAAAGGGTAGAAACAACTTTAATATTGATACAAAATAGAAGAAACTAAAATTTTTAAAAACGGAGTTCATATTAATTGAATTCATAGTCGTTTAATCATCACAAGTTATAATCGTAAAAAAATCATAAATTATAATCGTAAAATTAATAATAAAGTGCTGAAAATGTATGTTGAAATTTACTTTCTGAACACCCAAAGTAAATAGGTTTTGACAAACAAAAACTGATTACTACTAAACTTTGAAATAGAAGAATCTACCATTTATCTTACATTTTATTCCTGCAAAAAATATCATGCCAGTCAATATTTCAAACCTTGAATATAATGCATTATGAATAAAAGCAACTTTCCTTAAAACATTTTATAGATAAAATAATGATCCGCAGCATCGGAAAATCATTTTTTTAAATACTTAATGTGTCTTTTGATATTTAAAGATTCGAGATGAATGTAGTATTTTATTCGAGTCCTCAAATAAAACATTCCTTCAAAAAATTTTAAAATGTCTGAGTGCAATATTTCAGTAAAGTCTTAGCTGATTTATATTAAGCCCCGCAAACAAGATTTTCTTTTACATTCAGATGAAAATCATGCTTCGGGATGAAAAACGGCCTACAACCTCAATTTCCTATTTTGCCTTTCTTGTGAATTTCATATTCAGTCCACATTTCCCGAAATATTATTAACCAATTGAAATCTGTCTATACCGTCTTGTATTCTATAGAGCATAGATCTATATATACTTAGAAAACTGATGATATTTATTAAGGCTTTTAAAAATAAATTTTATTCTCGAAATAATTTAATAAAATTCTGCTGAAAACATGTATTAATAACCTCAGCATACAGATAAAAGAGTCAAAAGAAACGAGTAAAATATTACCTAATGGAATTATGGATGGTTATCAACATAATCAGTTCAACAATGACGTACGAAATAGCAATTTTGTATTTAAAAAAAACATTAAGAAAAAAAGTTTTTGTTCTAGTTGATGGAATATATATATATATATATATATATATATACATATAGAGATAGGTAGATAGATATTACAGATTGCTTATACATCGCATATATATATATATATATATATATGTATATTAATTAACAAAATAAGACAACCGATTCAAAACAATAATCAATAGAAAAAGAATCCGGTCTTGTTTTGATTCGGTTGTCTTATTTTGTTAATTAATTTATATTCGTTTGTATTTTAGTTGTAGTTGTATTTGAGCTCTTCAAATACAATGATTGATTTAAAAAAAATTTAATTCTTAAAACTTGTTTGAATCAGTAATGATTTTTAGTTTCGATTTCGGTTTTGGTTTCGTTTCCGGGGTTACTTCTGTTTCTGTTTCGTTTAAATAATTTTTTGAATATAGTATTCTGGATTTGTTTCATTAATTGGTTCTTATTCATTTACCTTTCATTTTGTGAACTTTCAAAATGTCATCTCAGTAAAAAGTAAAAATTACTCTTAATATTAGAGGGTATTTCCAGATTTAGCAATATATTACAAAACATTATGCAGTACAGAATTTTACAGTAAAGCAGTTTATAATATAATGCAATATATAATTTTACTGTAAAGTAATATATTCTGCCTTACTGAATGTCAGTCAGAAATCTATATTTGAATATCTTCAGACTGAGTTTTATGGCTCTGGAGTTTCAATTGCACGAATGCAACATATTTATCCGAATTCCAGCTGCTATGCTAAATGATATACGCACCTTATTTATATTTAGAGGAAAAGGTTATACCTGAGTTAAAAATAAGTATATAAAAATAGGCATTCCGTAAACTCTTCTAGACAAGTTTAATAATATCATAAGGTCCTGCAATTTTTGCTCATTCCTACACTCAGGGCACGTATTCGCAAATCGTTCAAGTGCCTAACTAGGTATTTAGATTGGAGGCTCTCTGTATGCCTAGACTTTCCGTTTTTGAGGCCTGTGACACGTCTCCAAATCCATTATTGAAGAAAAATTGTAAGAATCCTAGACACCAAATTTTGAAGAAAGAATATCTGCGTCCTTAAAATTGTGTTGATATATTGTTCTATAAGGGTCATTTCAGGTGGAGTTTTTTAGTTGCAAAAATACCCTGTTTAAATCTGAAATTCGTGGGAAATATTATTTCTAGCAGGCTTTTTTTTAGGTTGAAAATAGTAAAAATGCAATATAGAAATAAAAGGAAATACATACATTTAATTCTTAATCCAAGTATTGAAATATAAGAACAATTTAAGATAAAGAGCAAATGTATGATACATGCCTTTACATATAAAAATCATTCCTTTATTCGAATCATATTTTTAAAAATCTATCAAAGGTTTCAGGGACGATAATAAAGGGTTAATGGAATTCTCTTTGAAACCAAACATAAGCTTTTCTATTAAAACCAAAATTGCAAATTGAGAATCATTATGTTTGATATATCTAAATCATATTTTCAAATCACATTGCTTTATTAACTTACATTATCGCTTATTTATTAATTATTTGAAAAATACTGATGTAGAAAAGAGAATCAAAGAGTACTGATGATGGAATCACAAATATATCTTATTTATAACGATTTGTTATAATATATATATATATGCTTAATATAACGATTTGTTATTCTGATTCCAAAAGTAATTTGATCTGGAAGCTAAAATATTTTATTGCCTTTACTCTTCAAAAATTCAGATAAATTAATTATTCCAATTACCGAAATGATTTAATCAATTGTACGTTTTCATTATTTTCACTGTGCCTGTATTAAATTTCTAATTACACCAATATTTCTCTTAATAATCACATTATTAAAATATTTATCCAGCTCCAGTACTTCAATTGATCTCTACAATTTAAACAATTTAACGTGTTTATATATCTAAATAATTTAAACGAACTAAAAGAATCATCCAATTAATGTAACCATTTCTTAAAATATAGCAGCGTTTAATGGTATTTATGTTTAAGCAACATTTTTCAATATGAGCTACATCCAATAGAAAGTATTTCATTCTTTAAAAATCCTATCACCATATGGTAGTTCAATATTAAAATTAGAATTAAACAAATTTCTTCCCTGCATATTACATTCTTTCCAAAAAATTACAAAGGAAAATTATTCTCGATTTAATATTTCAAAGATCATCGCATACATTCTTCTATGAATGGCTGAATTTCGAGCTTTTTCTAAAATTTCATTCAGGAACTTTATATTAAAACTCTTTTAAAGGTTGATTAATTCTTTAAATTTTTCTCTCCAATAAAGTTTTATACGAGCAGAAATTGATTTCTAGCCTATATTTGAGCAGAATTCATTAAATTTTTTGAACAGAAGAAAGCATTTATCACTTTATTGAGTGCTTGATTTGCATTTCACAGTTTAAAGATAATAATGCTGAAACGTTGGAGGAGCTACGTTGATAAGAATTCTCATCATTTTCATTTTTGCGGTATTATTATAGCTTAGGGGATGAATTTTTCCATTTCAATTGAAAGTGAAGACTCATTTAACTAAAGTAGTCAGAGTTCTTATATTTATGAATACATTAATATATTAATATAATAGAATTCTTATATTAATGATTATATAAAAATGCTATATTAATGATAATATAAAAATGCTATATTAATGATAATATAAAAATGCTATATTCCATAGAATGAGTAAAAACGCACATAATAATCGAACGTTTTTTTAAGTTTTGAAGAATGTCTAGGAATTGTCTTAGAAAATATATTATCTGGAGAAAAATTACTGTTGAAACTTAACACTAAATATGTAAACATAATTTAAATTTAATACTAAATACGTGAATGTTATTTAAATTTAGTTTTTTTTCTTGACTTCCTCATTTTGTATTATAAGGCGAATATAATATATATAAATCTTCAGAGAGAAAAAATTTAATTTATTCAAAAAGAAATCATTTTCAAGGCAAATTTAAAAACTTTTATTTTATTTTGTATTATATAGGGTAAACTTTTCTGTATATTTCAATCATGTGGTTTAGATCTTAAGCGAGATGGATATAAGTTTTTGCATTTTACTTCGACATTTTTAGCTACCAGTTTAGAATATAAAGAAAATATGTTTGTACAAAGTATAGAGTCAATATATACGTGCGGAAAATGTCAATGTATTTAACTCGTTAAGGAAAGATCTGGCATTTTTTTAAATTTGATTTTTAGTTTGAAATACTGATTATCCGAGAGAAAAATTAAAATGTTATGATTTAAAAAATAACTTTACAAGTGTGAAGATGTCTGGTAAGAGGTAAGTGTTTCAAAAAAATGCAGAAATCGAAAATAAAACATTAAAATGTTTTTTAAATCTTAACAAAACTTTTATATACTACTTAAGAATAAGTTTTATAGATTTAAACATTGGCAAAATTGCATTGTTTTAACAAAAAGCATTGTTTTAAAAATGTCCTTGCTATAAAAAAAGAATAGTTGAAAAATACCTGCCTGGACCACATTTAGCAATACTGTTGTAAAAGTATTCCTATTATCTGCATTTCCAAATGACATTATAATGGTCAGTTTAGAAAATAAATATAATGCAAATTAAATTTGATAAAGAAAATATTTTGCTTTTAGGCAACAGTTTTCAAAAAATAGTAAATACACTGATGGGAAAAAAAATCCCAACACTAGGAAGGAGCTGTGCTAGATAAACAAAATTTGGTAGGCGTGTTTATACATCTGAAAGATGACGTCGATTCAAATTTGGAGCTACGCGCGTAAGTGTGGCGTTAGTAGCGACACTATGAACATGCAAATGATGTTTGCTTTAAATAAGCGCTGTAAGGTTCGTGATCGTTATTTCAGTTGAGATTTCACGTAGTGGGTTAATGTTAGTCAAGGATGCCTCTGAGAAGACGAAGAAGCCGTTATCAACAGCTCACTGAGTTTGAACGAGGTCGTGTTGTAGGGCTACGAGAAGGTGGGTTTTCTTTCCGCGATATTGCTGGAAGACTTCGCAGAAATGTATCCACTGTGCATGAGTATTGGCGGCAGTGGTCAAGGGAGGGTACTGCCTCAAGAAGACCAGGTTCCAGGCTGCCACGTGGTACTACTGAGAGGGAAGACCGTCGTATTCGGCGTATGGCTGTGGCTAATCGTACTGCGTCTGCAGCTGAAATTCAAGCAGCAGTTGGCACCACAGTGACACAATGAACTGTTACAAATCGGGTACTTCAAGGACAGCTCCGAGCCAGACTCCCTGTACAGTGCATCCCACTGACTCCAAACCACTGCCGTTTGCGACGTGAGTGGTGTCAAGCTAGAGCTCATTGGAGGACGGAGTGGAGATCTGTTGTGTTTTCTGATGAAAGCTGGTTCTGCCTTGGTCGCAGTGATAGCCATTTGTTGGTAAGGAGGAGGCCAGGTGAACGTCTGCTAGTGACCTGTCTGCGGCCTAGACACATAGGGCCTACTCCTGGAGTTATGGTTTGGGGAGCAATTTCGTATGATAGCAGGAGCACTCTCGTGGTTATCCCAGGCACCCTGACTGCAAATTTGTAAGTCAGTCTATTGATACAATCTGTTGTGCTGCCATTCATGAACAACATTCAAGGGGGTGTTTTCCAACAGGATAACATTCGCCCTCATACCGCTGTTGTAAACCAACATGCTGTACAGAGTGTCGACATGTTGCCTTGGCCTTCTAGATCCCCAGACCTTTCTCCAATCGAGCACGTATGGGACATCATTGGACGACAACTCCAGCATCATCCACAACCAGCATTAACCGTCCCTGCATTGACCGCTTAAGTGCAACAGGCATGGAACTCCATCCCACATACTGATATCCGACACCCGTACGACACAATGCATGCACGTTTGCATGCATGCATTCAAAATTCTGGCGGTTACACCGGTTACCAATGTATCAACATTTCACATTTGAAATGGCTCTTCTCGCCAATTGCTCTACCTGTGATCTTGAAACTTTAATCAATTAAATATGCTACCTAGACAAATGTATTCCTAAAATTTCATTACTGTACAATAATTTTTTTTTGGTGTTGGGATTTTTTTTTTCCATCAGTGTATGAACGTTCACGAAAGTGATGGTAACAGAAAAAATATGTTCCAATAATTGAGATAAAATGTTTAACACAGTACTAAACTTTCTGTTTCTGAAAATGAAACCAGATTTTTAATCGCAGACGAGCATTTTTAGTATATCCTTTTTTTGTATTTTTTATTTCTTTACTTTTGATCTTAATACATGGCCTATAAACACTTTTTGATGCGTATTTTTTCCTTTCAAAATATTGAAGTTGAACCTTTCAAAATATTTTGTGAATTCTTTTAGAATGAAAAGCAGCAGCATGATATCAAAGCGCCATTGGAAACGTATGTTTATGATTATTTTCTAAATTTTTAAATATTAAACTCTTCGATTTTTAATTCGTCCTGGGAGCTTCTTAGGTATTAACAAATTTCGTGTTTCTTCGTTTTTAATAATAGAAAAAATAATGTTTAATTAATTGAAAGTTATTTAATTAATAAAGTTTAATAAAGTTAATGACTAATTTTATGAAAGAATGAAATGGTTTAAATTCCCATGAAGGATTATTATATATTGTAGAAAATGAATTTATTTTAAAGAAATTTTCAGATTTCTGAAAAGAAAATGAATGTTACATTAATGTCATTGTAAAGAATTCTTCCTTTTGTAACCCTCTCAACTAAAGCCATTGCACCAACCAAGCGTCAAACTGCTCGCCAATCAAAAGTACAGCAGAAGTACGAGGCTTGTCGTAAGACTAGCGAAACCTGACGATTACAAGAATTACTTAGGTTAAACCTGTAAATATAACATTGACTTAATGTGTGTAATCTCAAGTAAAATGTTTTTTATAAGTGACTGGATATCCAATTCTTTTTAAGTTGTCAGAGCCCGTTTCCATTGCATTACTCTTGCAATTTTAAATTTTAAAATGATTTAGAAATAATTTTTGTGCTGTAAAAATATTGGAAAATATGTTAAAAAAACTTCACATTTCATAATTCATTAAAATTTCAAAAGAGTCGTTACACTCTGTATTTTTGTATCTTAAATATATGTGAATTATGTTGTATAGCTCTAGGTCAAATGGTATGAAATGTGGAGAGCAAAAACAAAACAGACATACATTTTTATTATAAGTGGATAATATTAATGATATGATAATATAATAATATAATGATTAAGGTTTTTCATTATTCATATTCGAGGATAATTAATAATATTAATGTAATTATTAAAATATTGAATACATTAATTTTAAACTAAAATAAAAGGAATATACATTGTTGTTTTATCTCAAGTAAATATTTACATTTCCATCCAATGGAAAATAAACCTTCATTTTTATTTCAAATATGTAAAATAATCTGTGTACAGAGATGGAATTTTTTACACAAAATATTTAATCTTTTTCATTTACATTAAATCAGATATTTTCATTTTATTAATCAACTCGTCCGTCATATGCTTCCCAAAACTGTTCGATGCGTATTGTTGAGATTCCAAGTATCTATCATCTCTCAAAATAGAATGTAAAACTATGCTTCCTAATACAAACAACGCCTTAAGACATCAATAACCAAGTTATTTATTCAGTAGGAAAATATTTTATGTTTAGACTTGCGAAAACACATCATCTCTGCATAAGAGAGATAAGCCTTATTGCTAGCAGTCTTCGATCCTCTGTTCTATCCCCTGAACAAACAATTCTACACAAAAGACAACATAACAAGCGTTATGCAGGCTCATAACCTCGTTATTGGCAGAAAAGGATGAGGGAATGTGATAATTGGCGTTGATGGAGGAATATATTTCGGAAAGTAAACTGTCTTAAAGTTGAGAAAGGACATTTCTGCAGATCGATGGCAATGCTAAAACAACATCTTCTTATTGAAGGAAATATTTCTGATTCTGACAGTAAAATCAGTCTTTGAATGTGACAAGAATATAAAGGTAATGGAACAAAAATATATATTAAATATGAATACGATAATATTTGCAAGCAAATAATTCAAATTTTCTACATGGAAAACTAATGACCCTAGAATACCAAATTTTTTATTTACTCTTTGGATATTATAAACAGTTACTAGTAAATTAATGATTTTACAAGATATTAGTTAAAGTATCCCTGAATGATGTCAAATACGTTTGATTGCAATAAAATTATTTTGCATCAGCTAAAAGAACTCATATAAACATTAGTCATATTAGTTTTATCTATGAACAAAATTTTATTAAACAAATAGGAATTTTCATTAACATTTAAACAATATTTAATAACAGTAAATTGTATGTTTTAATTGCTTACTTTCTACTCATGATCGCAGCAATAGTATTATTTTTTTCAGTGCTAATTGCAATTATTATATAATTAAAATCAAAGTTAAAATACAAATGGATGAATAAATATCTAATATAGATTTAATTCTACATTGATACATTGTTTCATCTAGCATAAAATAATTTAAATTCATGTCGAATACACATATTAAGAATTACTGTAAATTCTATTTTGAAAGTTGTATGGTATTATGTCAGATTACTTGTAATTATATTGAGTTTAAAAGAACCATCGTTATGTTTAAAATGAATTTTATTATTTTTTCCTATGCTTCAGATTCTTTATGTAAATGCAACTTTCTTTATAAATAAATACTATTTATATATTTTTTCAATGAATAAATGTTTTTTGCGCAATTATTCATAAATATATTTTTATTTCCAAAAAAATATTACTTAATTATTTTTAAAATTTTCTTTAATTTTCTTTTCTCAAATCATTTCATACCTCATTATCTTTTTTATAAACAAATAAAGAATTTGAAATATTTAATAATATGGTTCTGCAAAATAGAATTTTTTTATATAAAGAATGAATTCGTGAAATGTTACATTACTTTGAAATTTTAATTTTTAAATATTATATAATCTATCCTTAAATTCAATAAGTATGTCGGTTATTTAAATTATGAGACAAAAAAAAAACATTTTTATAACATATTTGTATAAAATATTAAATTTTTGCTCTTATACACTCGAAATAATTCAATTAAAATATTGAATTATTCATTATTCTTCATAAATTTATTATTTTCAACCTTAAAAGCAAATACATAAGATTTTCCTTATATAGTATTAATTATGCTTAATATATCCAATAAATGCTTAGCAATGAATACTTTTTTACTAAGCTTATTTAAAATTTAAATTCCAAAACGTTCCTTCTAAGCTATTTTTTAACTACCACACAAAATATTTTGATAAGCCTTACCATATCCACTACAAGATATAAAGCATGAATCCTAAAAGTATCGAAAAATGTAATTAAAATATGTTTGTGAAGTATGACGACATTTAAAAAAACTTAAAATGTCCAAACATTGCATCAATAAACCCATAAAAAGCAGTTTAATAATATACAGCAGAGAATTAAAAGCTTAATTATATATGGTTCTTAAAAAGCAATTTAAATTCAAACCAGAAAGGTCGAATGAAATTTTTTTTATTGAGCTCATACTTGAAATTAAAAATCAAGCGTTAAATTTAACAATTTCATTAGTCATCTCGCTAAAATAATTTATACGAATACTTATTCAAATAAGGAGAATTGTATTAATTAGAATGTATATAAAGAGTGGTGGATATTTTCAAGATTATTTTAACTGAGATTTAGTTCTGTAATACAGACGTGGTATTAAAATTAAGAGAGGAAGAGAAAATTCTGTTAGATTAAAATTTTATTATATTCTTGAATTTGCTAGTGCACGATCTAACGTAAAGAAACATGCAATTGTTTGAAAAGTTTCTGTATACCTTACGAATCAGAAAAATTAGAAAAAATAATTAGAACATATAAATATCAGAATGTACTAACGTTTTATATTTTATTTTTTAAGTATACAATGTACAAAACTTCTTAATTCTGGCTTAAATTAAAAAAAAATATCCCTTTCCATTCGAATTCAATATTTAAATCCTTGAACACAATAAGTAGTACCATAAATCCTTGTAAAACTCATTGTACGCTATAAATTCTATGAAAAGAAAATTCAGTTACTTAAAAAGTCCATTAAAGAGTATATAACATATCGATGATATTTGTGTGTTGTAGAGATATAAGATTTGAAAGGTCGTAATGATGCTATATAAAAATGTAGAAAAAAAGTAAGAAATCATTAGTTGCTTTATTTTTTTAATCTGATGACTAATTTAATGATTTATACATAATTTAATTTATCTATTTTAAAAATAAGGTGCGAAATTTGGTATATAGAATATACATAATATGCGCTCACAGAATTAAAAATGTGATCCAAAATGTTCACCAGAGATAGTCTTAAATGCATTAATTTTAAAACAATAAAGGACCGAAATGGAATATAGAAACTATATTAAAATCCAAACAAGAATTATGAGTATTAAAATATGGAACCGGGAAAAACTGTCAATTATAGGAAAAAATGTTGAGATTTAAATGCTTGCGAAGAATTGGAAGCTTTATACAAAACAGATTAGGATAAGAAACGTTTTATGTCGATGTTTACAGCTATAATTATGACAGTATCTCGCTGCAACATTTAATGATTTAAAGAACTTCATAACTCTTCATGTACGAGGTATAAAAACTGATCAGTTATAGTCTGTTGTTGAACACTCCGGCCCTCGACAGGACATTTTGCAGGTGAATGACAGTGGTCATATAGAGTACCTTTCCCAACATCATCCTGGAAGCAATTAACAACTGCTCCTCTTGTGGAATTTCGTCCTAATCTGTTCTTGTTTATTCAAACTGAACTACTTTTTTTTTTCTCTCAAGCAGAAAGCTGTTATTTTTTCTTTACCTTTACTTAATGGGGTTCCGTGACTAGGTGATGAGAAAGTAGTCAATAAATACCAATGTTGGTTCTGTATTACGTTTATTTATTGTGTTAAAATTAATTTTTTAAGGAAAGGTACCCTCAGGTGAATATTTTTGAACTAATTTTTTTTCTGAAATTACGTGAGCTCATGTCCGCTCATGTCTATCCTATAAAAGTTTTTTAAGGAAAAGGTACCCTCAGGTGAATATTTTGGAACTAATTTTTTTTCTGAAATTACGTGAGCTCATGTCCTTTATAAATTATAAACTGAATTTCGTTGCAATCCATTCACCCGTTTGCGTTGTGAGATGCTGTTTTAAGGGAAGTTTAAATAAAACCACCTTGTACATTGTGGATTTTGCAGCATCAACGATAAAAGTTGTAGAATCAAAAATATCTACTGACAAAATTTGAAGAATAGAAAAAGATATAGTGTATCTAAAAAAGAATTTTTATAGGATGATTTGAAATATCATTTCCAAATTTTAAGGGTATCTAAGATATACAGAAAAAGAACCGGATTTAGAAACTACAAACAGAGATGTCGAATGAGAAAAAAAAAACAAAGAGAAATATTAAAAGGAAAAAACTATTCTCGAAATACATTGAAGTTGTATAACATTATTTATGATTGAATTTCACTGAATAATACATTCTAGAACTAGTCAAAACTATATATATCTTTTCTTGGTTAGAATTAGTTTCTGTTTATTTATTAGGTTGAGACATTGAATAAGAAAACAACTAATTATCAAAATAATTTTTATTGACTCCAAAGATTAAATTTTAAAACTCTTCTTTGAAAAAATGTGAATTTTATCTTTTCATATTTTAAACATTGAAAGATAACTTAACTAATGTGTTTTAATTCGCGTAAGAAGAAAAAACACTGTTTATATACACATTTAATACTCATCATATTAATATTATTAGCACAGAGAGTTGTAAATCTGGACAAGACGATTTTAGAGCTTTCTCATGGTTGTTGTTGTTGTTACGTTCTGCATTTTATAAGTCCACTAACGGATCTGTCTGCGATTTAAGATGGATGAGTATTTTTTTTTTCAGTTCAGCCAACTAGGACAAAGGATATGACTTAATACTTTATGCGTCACATTAGCTTGCACACCCTCTTTTTACAGAGGGTACATTCACATACCTCACAGATAGAATTCAAAAGAAGAATAAACTTGCCCGAACGGGGACTCGAATGAGTCAGTTTGGGTCATAATGAACTGCAACTTTCGTTTTTCCAAAATATTATATTACCAAAATTATTTTAATATATATGACTAATAAGCATAAGAGATTATGTAAAAATCAAGACATTAAATTAAGACAGAATACAATTTGACTTAATCAATAAAAATTGAAATTCTAGACATCATATTTGGTAATTTTCGAACTCGAAATTTATACCTATCATGTACCATTCAGAATGACAAATTTCTGAGATTTTAAAGTCTTAGGACGTATTTAGTTTAAATGTTAATTTTCTGATTCTGATTTACAAATCTCAGGAAAAGATTAGAAAGTTTTTTTAAATCATAGTTTAAGCAAATAAAGGAGAGATGTTAGAAATATAGATGGATTTTCCAAAAAGAAATATTAAATAAATCATTAATTTTTTAATCAAAAAGAATAATGTTTCATTCTGACAATAATCTTGAGTTTACTGAATTGCAATACTTAGTAAAAGACCGGAATTGTTCTAGAAGCAATTTCTTTATTCGCGTCACAGATGTACTTTACAAACATTTTCTTAAATGACAGATTTCTAAGACTATTAAAGAAAAAAAAGAGTATGTTTGGACAATGAACTTTAAAAAGCAATTCCGCTTATCCATTTATAAAATTTAATCTCCAGAGAGCAGAACACATTAAAATGGATTGAATAAATTTCAAAATCAATTAACCATAAAAAGAATAGCATTAAGTATTTAAAAGTAAATGGTCTGTTTTCAAATAAACTACATATGCCAGTTTATCAATAAATTAAATGAAATTACTGAGGAAACAAATGATAAAGTTATAATTTCTATTTCATACGTAAAAAGCATAATTTTGAGCTAGCTGCAAAAAATGTTTACACTAATAGCAGTAGCTTTCACAGATAAAGCGAAATTTCATCCGAATTTTAATACGTTTAGAAATTAATTTATTTTTCAGTTTTAATTAATTTTTTTGTGTGTGAACAATGGATTGAGGTTATGGTTATATTCTAAAAGATGTTTTAGAAATTCATTTTTTGGAACTAATTTTGTTTAATTTTAAAATTATTCTTTATTTTATAGGTTAATTTTTAAATCATTGTTTATTTTATTGGTTAATTTTTAAATCATTGTTTATTTTATTGGTTAATTTTAAAATTATTGATTCAGATATATTCTATATCATAATAATATAATAATTATATCAATCAAAATTAATTATACAGCTGTAATTTATGAATAAAATGAAGACATATTTTAAGTATAAATGCCATAAAAACTTTAATTGCTTATTATAAGGAAATGTAAAACACTACCCACACTAGCGATAAAAATTTATAAGTTTTCTGATTCACATTTGTAGTTGTCACTGCCATTTTTAAAATGCTTTCATGGGGTTTAATTGTATAAGAGTTTTTCAGTTGCTTTTTTCCTTGCGTATTTCGGCCTTTATGAAATATGAAAACAGGCAAAATTGTTTCCGCAATCCTTCCAATGAATTATTGTATTTTAGACGTATAGGAATAAGAGTGTATTTAATTTGGAATAAGTAATTTGCATAGCTTAAACAGTGCGAAATTTTTTGGCTATTCTTTAAAATGCAGTATTTCGATGATAAATGAGCATGGACATTTCAAAAACATTTATCTGATAATCAATGAAATTAATAAACAATGATTCGAGAACAACTTTTAGTATTTGATATTTTTTTCTCTTTCACTTTAACACAATGCCAAATACAAAGAGACAATTACATTACCATAGTTATTTTTCATAATATCGATTTATTTTCAATTTTGAAATTTTCAGGCACTCATCTATAAAAGTTCCACATTTTTGATTTCATGTATATTTTTCTAGCCGATTCTTTCAGAACAAATAATAAATGCCTTGTCATAAATAGATCGATTTTTAAATATGATGTGTAGATACTTATTAACATGAAAATGAAAAAAAAAAAAAAAAACGAATTTTGACAACAATATAAATATTTGAATATATAATAATATGAATATGTATTTGCAATCTTAGAAAAAGGAAAAATCGTAATTTATCAATTTGAAAAGTAATGGAGATATAAATGAATACTCATTAAACTAAAATGAAAAACTTATCACTTCCTGTCGCGCATTTGTGAAAACAATGTGTTAAATCTCAAATTTATTACACACCATTTCTTTTAGAATATATGCTTAACTATAAAAAGACGGGAAAAAAATACGGTAAATTTTTGATCGATTTCTCAGATACCACGAATACCCCAAAATATAATAAAGGACAAAAGAAAAACGTTCTTGTGAACATTGCAGTGTAATTTTCCTTCCTCCAATACACATTATCATAATAAGTATTCAAATCCTTCAAACCCAAAATTTCTCATATTTCAAAAAATGTGAGACAAAAAAAATCAAGACACCTGCTCTCTTCCCGTTTGATTTCGGCTTAGTTACCTTTGTTCTAAAGGCGAAGAATCAAAAGTACTGGTTTTCTTCCTTTTTTCTTTTTTCAATGATACATTTATCCTTCTAATGATCATCGAAACGCAGCGCAATTTGACTTCTTCCTGCTTCTGTTTTATGTCTTTTGTTTTATCTTTCTCATCTTCTGTTTTAATTTTTGTGTTATTTATTCAGGGAATAATGCCTTTAAACTGGGATTTAAAAAAAGATGATAAATGTCTGGTGAGCTCTGTTTTTGGTATATGAATTTCGACTCAATAAATGATTTTCGTCTAGAGATCAAAGATAATCAATAATTATATTAACTTAGCTTTTAATAAATGTAATAATTTACTGACTCTTGATTTTTAATAAATTCAAGAAAGTTTTTATTGGCAACTGAAACGTCTATGGTTTCTAAAGATATACGAAGTAATAAATAATTTTTGCTAATGTGAGTACATTACTTTACATTATATATATATATATATATATATATATATATATATATATATATATATATATATATATATATATATATACCCACCTTAGGTAGGGTGCATGAATAGGTTTGGGACTGGCTCCTCCCATCGATGACGGGACGTACTTCCTTCGGAAAGGGTTTTCCGTGGACGCGAAACCTTAGGAATCAAGCACAGTTCTCACCAATGTAACTGTAGCAGCTATCCGATGATTCTGTATAGATTATCAGCATGCCTTCATGCAGGCAAAGAATCAGTGATATGATTTAGGGAACATAGAAAGAAAAGTATCTGAAGATATTATTTTCCTCGATTTTTAGTATCTATAAAAATGATAGAAGTAAAGAACCACAAGGAAGACAAGAATTGATTATCTTCGACATAATCACTGTGAAGATTCAAGCAGTTTTCATATAAACATGCGAATCTTTTTTCGAAGAACTCTGCGCCAGTTATGAGAGACTGGTCTTAACACTAGATGCTTGTCTTCTTAACTAACTCTTCGTTTTAGGGAGATGAAAATCATTTAAGTTAAAAAAATTTCTGCGTGAAAAGGGTAAAGCAAATCTACAGAAGGATGACATTTTAATTAAATGGCTCAAAAGAAACAGAGGTTCTTTGAAATCCAGGCAAAACGTTATCGTACTAAATTGCTACTCTGAAGTAATTTTTGGATATTTATTTTTATTCATGCCTCGTATTGTTTCCTTGTTCTTCTTTAAAGAATACTCAAGAAATTTTCAGATAAATGGTAAGCTTTAAGGCCCATCTCACATCATATGCAACAACATTCTTCAAAAAAGGGAACGAAAACCTGATACAGTGATATTTCAATTCTCTGAATTCATGATATTTTTGTCTAAAGATGTTGTTTTATGTCTAAACATGTTTGATTTAAACATGTTTTATCTCACTATGTTGCATAATCTTTGCTTTTTGTACCTTATTTTATGCATTTTTTTATGTTCTACCTTTATATTTCAAGGTAGTTTGGAATAAGTTTAACATTTATCTAGTAACGAGCTGATTCTTCTTTACTACAATGAATAACAATACATGCTTATTTGTTGTTTCTTTAAAACTAAAAGTGATTTAAAAAGGCTTAATAATAAAACATACAAAAGTTGAAAACAAAGATCATATTTTAACACTGTTTAAGATATCATGAAAATATTAAAATATAAAAAGTGACGGACCATAATTTTAAGTATAAATTTGCATGAAATTTGTTCAATATATCGGGTTGGCAACTAAGTAATTGCGGATTTTTTTTAGAAAATCAAAGACAATTTTTTCATGGAACCAAATAATTTTATTCTGTATTGTATTGCCCATTTTGATCAATGACCTTTTGCCATCTTTCAGGCTGCATCATAATCCTATGTTCATAAAACTTCTGGTTTTTATTAGCAAAAAACTGAATCAGATACGCTTTGACATCATCATCATTATTGAAATGTTTACCATTCAAGGAGTTTTGTAAAGATCGAAACAAAAAATAATCAGATGGTGCAAGGTCAGGACTACATGGTGGATGTGGCAAAACATACCAACCAAACTCCAATAATTTTTGCCGAGTGACCAAAGATGTGTGTGGCCTTGCATTGTCATGATGGAATACAACACCTTTTCGATTTGTCAATTCGGACCGCTTTTCTACAACTGCATTGTTTAATTTCGTTAGTTGTTCAATGTAGACATCAGAATTGATCATTCGGTTGGGCGGCAAGAGTTCAAAGTTGACAATTCCTTTGTAATCCCCCCAAACTGATAACAAAACCTTTTTTTGATTTTCCATTTTTCAACGAACGCCAAACGAAAACTACGCAACCGATCAAAAAACCTTTTTTTACTGATTGACAGCTGAATTGCCAAATATCAAATTTAAAAAAAATGTGTTTTACTTTTGTACTACGTATGTAAACCTAAAAATTCACCTGAAGCCATCTATGAATGAAATCCGCAATTACTTAGTTGCCAACCCAATATGATTACTTTTAAGAAGCCGTTTATTTTTACATTTTTACATAACAATTTTTAGTAAAAGAATAAAATAAAAACAAAATTTATTTCAAGTATATATTCAAATGATATAAAAAATTACAATATTTCTTATTCGATTTCAATTTCAGATTACAGTTCAATTTTAACATGCAAAAAGGGATGAACACTTTTGGAGCCATTATAAATATGAACTGTAAATCTTGTATATATTAAAATATACACCAATAATAAATTATAAGCATGATAAAAATAAAATTTATAACAAAAATACATTGATTTTAAGTTATCAACGATTGTTTTTAAGTATTTAGTGTCTTATTTTATGTATAATTGCTTACATGTTTTGAAACTACGTTGACATGGTAATTAGTATAGTCAAAAAAGACAAAACATAATAATAATTTAATTTAAAAGCTTTTTAAATTAATCCCCTAAAAATATGTTGATTGAAAAACGTATTTGTAACTGCCTAGAAAAAACAGAAACTAAATTAAGCCCAATCAATCAATAATGTAATATGCCATGCTTTTCAAGATGTAAAAATAATATATCATCATATAATTTTTTAAACTTAATACTCATTTAATTATTATATTAGAACATTAAATATATCTTGTTTCTAAAAATATATTTTCAAATGCACTTTCTAAATCCTATTAATTCAAAAAATTAGTGACTATTTTATCTGCTTTTATATCAGGACCTTAATAATTAAAGCTAAATCCGCACAATTAACTTGGTTCATAATTCTAATATATTGACATTCTCTATATAAATGAACGCACGTGGAATAAAAAAAATCAGCAAGTGAAGACAAACTATCACCTTGTAAATTTTTATGCAGATTTTAAAGACCTCAAATACTCTCTCCCAACCAAATCTTTAATTGCCATGCCATATTGGTGAAGCTCTTCAGGATCCAACTCGATCCCCGTATCAACTCATTTATTCCACAGAGGTTACTGATGTGGCCAAGGCCGTCTTGAACACATTTTACGACATTCTCTAAACAAGACAACAACAACAACAGAAACCTCAAATCATCAAGCTCTTAAACGCTTGTATTTTAAGGTGAGAGGCTACCATTTCCCATTACATAATCAATATTGGTAATTAATACCAATATTTAAGACATAATTATTAAACTTAGTTAATCTCTCTCTCTCTCTTTCTCTCTCTATATATATCACAGAAAAGCAACCCATTTAATCCAGAACAATAAATGATCGATAGAAGATGGAGTTAATCCAATTAGGTGCTTATCGAATCGCTGTGGTACGGGAACAACCGACCAACCCCGTTGATCCTAATCAATCGTTCCAATTCGCACTTGAGTGGCAGTCCAACACGTAATCATCCAATCCCTTTACGGGGAAGAGGAACAGTTCTACGAGATCTCAATTGATCAGGAACGCAAACCAGGGAGAATTTAACATTCGAGAAGCAATCACGGGGGCAAACATTGACTCTTTAGGGATGAAGTCTAATTAAATTGATTGCCACTGTGGAGGGAGATTTAAGTTATTCAGATTTTCATGAAATCCCTTCTTCCCCCTTCAGCACTGCGAGCGCTTATGATTAAATATGATTTCAAGGCAGGCACCAGTTAGGGGTATTAACAATGGCTCAGAGTGGAGAAAGCTCTTTAAACATTGATACTAGTGGTCAAGAATGTCAAATATTTTAGAGGGAAACGGGGATGCAGCGGAATTGATTTAAAGATATTTAATTAAATGTATTCCGTTCTGCTGCTGTCACATTTCAACATGCCGCAGTTCATCAACAATCCTTTACATAAAAATTGTTGTTGAATACCATTGGGAATCAGAAATGTATTGTGTTTAAAACGAGATTAATTTTAATTGTTTTGAACAATAAGCTGTGTAGTGACAATTTTTCTACAAACTGTTATAACAATTTGCACTCGTAAGGTGACTCTCATTCATCATACAAGATGGTGCATCATTTTGACGCTCTATTTTTAAAATTTGTATTACTAAAAATGCCTACAGAGTTGTAAGAAGATATATATATATATATAATTGAAATCTTAATGTAGCTATAATTTTATGAAGATTAATGATATTCTAAATGATAAAAGATATTAAACAGTTGTAAATTTACTTGTGAATTAAGTACCTTGTAAATGAAGAGCCATAAATAACACTAGATTTTATTAACTTATTGCCAATGTAAAATGTGCCAATATAAAAAAACGATGGAAATACCCTCTTACCTAATGAAATTTCAAATATTTAATGTGTTATTCTGTTTTAAGTTTTTGATCACCTTAATGTTTTGTGTATCAAGAATGTGCGATGTTTTCGTAAATGAAATGAATCTCGTAGAGTTTGGGATATATTAGAAAACTGATTTTGGTCTAAATCACAAAGTCCCATATCATTGTTTAGTATAGTAATATTAAAGTCTGATTTTAAAACAACGTTGAAACTATTTTCAGATAGATTTTGTAATTTTGAACCACGATCAGGTGAAGAGGATGGTACCTGATTTGACATCCCCTCCAAACTTCCACTCCATACCAACAGGACATCTGGCCGAGACGGATTTTAACGTAACCAAACCCGGTTTTACAACGGCACTTTCGAAGATTCTAGACTGAAATCACCCGCTTCCGAGACCTTACTACCAGTGCACCTTGGCTCTGCTTCATAATTGCTACAAAACGGGTTAATTTTTTTGTTTTACGAAATCGCCATACAAAATTTTTAGAAGCACATTAAAAACTAATGCACAACATTGTTTGCAGATAATCAGTTCATATTAGTAACTGACTTTTCTTTAATATGATATATTTAAAAAAATAGTTTAATTCCTTAATCTAAATTGAGATGTCTAACTTTCTTGAGCAAATCAAAAATGATCGGTGGCAATCAGCAGAAATTGTTGTTAGTTTGTTTTTATTTATAAAAAACGGTTTTTACGGAAAAAAACTCAAGTTTGTATAGCAATATTTTATCTTAAAAATGAGAAAATTAAATTGACTTTCAAATAATGTTGACTGAAAATAAATTTCAATTAAAACACATAATTTATTCCATTCTAATAAACAGTTGCAATATTCTTACATTCTGACTAGAACATTCGTTCTGATATCTTTATTATCCAAATATTATTTAGAAATTTTCACATTTTTATGCCAACTTACCAGCTTCAAGATCTGTTTTTCTTTGCAAATAGGTAAATTCTCGCTGTTTTCTTAGAACTTTTCTCATAACTGTTTTTTTTTTAACTGACGGTACTCAGAGACTTCTGCAGTTCGAAATATCAACAACAAAAGTCAAAGCATTTTGTACATGGAATATTGACGACAGGGTAAAAAAGGAATTTCGCAAAAAAAAAAAAAAGTTGCTGGTAAGGGAAAAAATTTAGCGTTTTACACTTTAAGACAGCTGGAATTACAGTTAAATTATGACAGTTAACTGTAATTTTATCTAAAATTAAGCAAAAATTCGCTTAATTTTAGCTAAGACAGCTAAAATTAAGACAATTCGCTTTAAGACAGCTAAAATTTCGAATAAAAAAGGGGGAAAATTAAAAAGGCGAAATGCCGAATTCGTAGTCGACACTAGCGCCATTATTTTGGGTAATAAAAAAGAATCGGGGCATTAATATTTATTTCGAGTAACAGTTAATTTGCAAATTGCCTCTCACTTAGCATAGCGTCAATTACTTATGAAGCTTTTTAATCTTAATTTTTAATCTTCGCGAATTCAGAAGTCGAAACAATTTACGTAAATGACATCTATTAATCAATGCAATGAAAGCAATGATTAGAAAGAAAAGGTTATTTTGTAACTTGGTCTTATAGTAGACGGAATTCAATATCGGAGGATACGATTACAGATATTGCAATTGCAATCATTGAAAGAAATCAGACCAGCGCTGCTGGTAATAACAGCACACATGGAATTGTCCGACATCTGAATGTTAGTGCTACAATAGTAGTACAGAGTAATGTGTACAGAATGCAATGCTTAGTTCCAAAAAATGAAAGAAATATTGAAAACAGCTGATGCCTTCCTCGGGAAGCAATTCTACTGAATAAAAACAAAAGAACAAAGAATACAAAGGGAGTCAAATACAATCCCCTCTTTAAAAATGTATTCATTTACAGAAGTTATTTTTTCGAATAAAGCACATTTGGTAAAAAATTAATTCTTTGTCATTCATTTATCTGTTTAATGCAGATTTTAAAATTTTTACCGTGAAAATTAAACTTTAAAAATTAGATCAAAAGAGCCACATCTTCTAATATCGGCAACTTTTGGAACTAAACTTTTTTTTCCAAGGATGTTTTTGCCCATGTCATCTATTCTCCCCGTACAAAAGATTGTGACTTCGTGCCTGATAGTTCAAGCTACAGAGGTGTCTGAGTACCGTCAGTTAAAAAAAAGACCCAAAATTTAAAAAAAAAACAATTATTTTGCTTAAGTATTCTGTTGATTTCATATAAGGTGTGTCTAAAAGTGGAATGATCAAATAATAGCATTTAAAACTGATTTGAGGTTAATTAAAGCGTTAATTTTCCTTTTTCGCTCCTATTTGCAATTTAAAATATTATTGCGATATAATAATAATAATTTTCGTTAAATATTTCAAACGCAAAACAAACCTCAAATGGTTGGATAACTGGCCATCCATCAGTCAGAAAGCAATTAAATATCAATGTTTACATTAAAAAATATAATAATGCTGAGTTTAAACTGGGCCAATTATAAGACAGCTAGATGCTAGCGCAAACGTAGAAAAAGACTAATTTGCGTTTGGCCCAATTTCATCAGATAGATTCAGGCGTTTCCTGCTTGGCTGTAAACTTCTGTTGTGGTATACCTGAATTTTTATTTTTCATTGCGTATCGCAATAAAATGGTGGATATTTACACACAAAACATAGTAAAATAAAAATAAAGGATTAGTATGCCTAAATATGGACCTTATAGAAAAAAAAGTAGGAAATAAAATAAAAAAGCATACTCACAACCTGCCATCAGAACGAACAAAGAGCAAAAAATTGTGAGAAATAATTTATAAGTGATCCTCTTTTTAGTCCCCCCTCACTAAATTCTATTAACTGTATGTTGTTGTCTCTACAAGACAGTTAATTGCCATCGACCAAACAGCATTTTTCAGCCTTTCTTTGCACGAATGGCTACAGGCTGTCTTACAACTGGTTGAATGTAAACCCGGAATAAAGACATATGTAGCAGAATTCCAACGTCTTTGTACAAAATGCTCAGGGCATTGTTAAAGCGTCTGCAAAAACTAGATTTCCATAAAGAAATTATACACTATCAACCGCCTTATGAAGGGGCAAGAGGTGTTTCAGTGAGAGACCGGAGGGCTGCCACAAGTTTCACCACTTTGATTTCTACCAGCACAATAAAAAGAATACAATGAACAAAGTTATAACAAATTGGTTTTTAGAGTCAGAGTTCAATCAGTTTAGATCGTTACTTTTCTTTAAACATTTTTCTTCTCAGATTGAGTGTTTTTTTAGAAGCATTCCTACTACTAGTCTTGTGAACAGCATTTTTAGAAGAGATTAGAGAATGCTCCTCTGAAAAGGTTAGATATAATTTTTGATGTAGTTTAAAGTTTAAGTACAAATGTCGACATGGGTAATTTTCAGTAGTATAGGATTAGTGTTAAATGTCGTTAGTTTTAACAAAAATTTATAATATATTCATTTATATATCGTATAACTATTTTTTTCATTCTACTTTGATTTAATTTTATTTGCAATGCCAGAAAATAAATAATTTCAAAGATATAGAGGAATTTCCTGCCTTTTTTAAAAAGGTGGTAATTTAGGAAACTATCCAATTATGAAGGCGTAAGTCATATCGTGAATTTTTTAAATAAGCATAAGGTCTATCATGTTGTTATTGCTTATTCCCCTTGGATTGAACACCAATTCAAACCAAATGCTAAGAGGGATGCAGTAGCTTCTGAGGGTAAAATCTCTTGAGTACCCGAAGACAAAAGTCATACCTTTAGCTCTTATGATGAAGGCACGCATACTCTCGCTTGCACAACTCCTTTTAACATGAGGAGCCGGAGCTCTTTCACACCCCTCATAGGCACAACACAGAGCAAATATGCCTGAACCAGGCCTCGAGCACGGGAAGTCGAGATCATGGGGGAAGATGTACTATAAGATAAAAAATAATGATAGATAGAAGATAAAAAATATAATGATAAAATATTGCTAATCGAGAAGGATTTTGTCATATTAGAATTTACATAAATTACAAAATCAGTCATACATTCTAAAAATATGGAAAAACTGTTTTATAGTTGAAAAAAAGAAACTGGATTTTTTTACGGACAATCCATAAATCTAAATAGAGACGGATGAAACCATGTTAAATTAGTTGAAAGAAAATTCAAATATTATCACTTCCAAAAAGTCATTTGTAAAAATATTTTATTCAATCTTACACAAACAGATTAAATGCTAATTTTTCCTTAATATCTATCGAAAAGTGCAAAGAAAAAAAGAAAGATGGTGGGAAGGAATTTTTATGTAGTTTCTTGGTTCGATGAATTTTCCAAAGAATCTTCGAAGAAAAGAAATGTCTTACTAATATCCTGAAATGTTTCTTTCTTTTTAATATTCCCTATGATCATAACCATTGAAATGCTTCAAATCGGAAATTTTCTTATTCTTCAAAGAAAAGAAGAACGTGGTAATAAAAATGAAAAAAATGGAACTGTCTGTTCCCATCCTATTTGATATCGGTTTAGTTGTGCCCTTATTCTCTTGGCGAATAGGCAGAAAAACTGACTTTCTTCTAGTTTCAATGATAAATTTTCCCTTCTAATGATCATCGATAGTGCGGCACAGTCTTCTGCTTCCTACTTCTGTTTCTGTTATTCATTTTACTGCACCCTTCTCATCTTTTCTTGAATATTCTTGCTATTTTATTCATACACAAGCAATGGTGCATTTTGAAATGAGATAAAAGTGAGTTGGTATAAATTTTTTTACGAGTTCTAATTTCAGTGGGAAGGGGGGTTGCGATTTTGAGTGAATTTCGTAGACCATCAGCAATACTTTAAGAAACTCCATGGTCATAATCTATAAGGATTCCACTGAATAAAGTTGGATATAGAGTTGAGATACCTAAATCATTATACAAATCCCCTTATAATAAAATATTCAATATTATATATCTACGGAAATTATATACTTTATATTGTTGGATATAATCCGAAATATTTTATATCACCATATATATCTGATAGAAGCAATTGTAATATAGTTTTTCAGACATATGTAATCTGAAACCCAAAGATATACCTCCAATTTTGTCCAACACAGAAATATACTTTCTAGGCAACCATTTTTCTTCGAGCCTGTTAGAACTATGCAATGTAAGGAATATTTTTCATTCTATAAATTTCCAAATTTTAGAAAGGAGGAGTGGAACAGCCAAATCCAATTTCATCCTTGTGCATAAAAATTCGATGAATTTACGTATAAGTTTCAATACATCAAGCTTTTTCTAACTATAATCTTTGTTGCCTATAATGTCAAATATATAAAATTTGCTGCATACAACATCAAATAAATAAGCTTTGTTGTATATAATGTTCGCATTAAGAATTTTTTTTGCTTTAATGAAAGCAACATGATTATACATGGTATTCATAAACGATTTTAGTTAACCTAAGTTTTTTTTACCATTGGACACTACACATTGCAAAATTTGCTAAAATGAGACGTAATGATACGATAATGAAATATATGTTTTATTAATCACCAAAAATAGCATGCTTTAAAATTTAATACATTCTTATAATATGAAATTATCAATAAGAAATAAAGTAATATTCTTCCGTTGTATCTTTATAAAAATCAATCATCTTTATATTTCGTGTTTGTATTTGAGCTGAAAAGAATCTTCCACTTTTTCAATTTAATTTTTAGAGAATTAATTTATGAACTTTTTTTTCTTTTTCGTAGACGAAATATGTGAAGAGAAAGTGCTGTAATCATCGACAAATTCTAATTAGATATTTTCATGAATATCTACATCTTAGACTGTCCTAAATCTAAAAAAGCATATTTGGAATTTATCTATATGTAAGTCTGATAATTAAAAATTACTTGGAGCTACAAAGTTGAGATTTAATACAAGGATTTCCCATCAGAATTCGCACTTTTTTAAAAAAAATTGTACAACATTTATGCTTATGAATTATAAGCATCTTGCTGTTGAAATAAAAATGAATATGATAGCTGTGAAATATAAAAAATTAGGTAGACAAATCAATACACTGGTTTATCATCCATAATGTAAATCCAAACCAAATCCTTCAAGTGTTTTACGTCTATTGATCAACACTTTTCCTCAGTTATTGTATTTTGTTTGTATTAGTTAAAGCAACTTAAGTAAATGAAAAGTGATATGTAATCTTAGTGATTACAGATTTTAATCTCTCCTAGAAACAAGCGCCAAAAACACAGTTCAATTTTCCTGTATTTTGATGTGTTATACATGTCAAAAATTCATCACTAAGAAAGTATCACTAAAGATCACATTCTAGATTCATGCTCAAAATCGATATTTTGAAATTTTGTTCCACAATGGCATGCAGTTAACATTCAAATGCCAATCATCTTTCTTATGAAATGAAGCCCAAAAATATCACGTGAAAATCAAAATTTGTGCACTTGTAAAGTTTGTGATATTGCTCAAGTTCCATAATTTCAAGTGAGGAAAGTGGATAACCACTTCCACGGTTCCTCTGAAATACAAAGATGACAAAATACGTCCCCATGAGGAGCGTGAAATAAACGATAACAATGAAAATTCTTATCTATTTTACATCCTGAAAAATATTTCTCACGAAAGTAGCTTGGAAAATTTTCGCTTATTGAATTCCTTATATTTCCGTTCTTATCGGAAATTAATTTTCATTTGCATAAGAACAATAATTCGTTTTCAAATTTATTAATTTGATATTTATTATTTTGGAATGATTGGTTTCTTTACAATTAATGTAATTCTAATTTAATCTGAGATGGAATTAATGTTATTCATTGTATATTTCATTAACTTTATTTAAATATATAGCAGACTGTTTAATAACTAACAATATTATAATTTGTCTTAACATTGCTTTATTATAATTATTAGGCTTAACATATTATAATTAGATGAAATTTATCCAGACTTACTGTAAGCTAATTTCTGGTAGTCTATGGTAAGCAAATTTATTCTAATTAAATTCTCTGGTAATATCTTAAATTCTTAAATTTACTAATTTCTATTTCAAATACTTCAATTAGGATTTTACCTTTTCAAACAAACATTGAAAAATATAATGATAGTTTTTAGAAAATTATGGTAAGTATCGTAAATTTATCATTAGTCATTATGACTTTATAATACAACCTTAAACCCACCCATTCTGTTAAGGATAATAATTCATAGATAAGGCAGTGAATTATTCCCATTAAGTAATTATCGACCCCCTCAGGTGCAAAGCAACCGATCAAACATTGGTGACCTTAATATTGTCAACCGATTCGCTATAGAGTAACTATACAATAAGCGATCATCTACATCCTTTATAGAGAAAATGAACTATCTACAGATCTCTAGAGATCAGAAGCTCAAATCAGAGCGAATTCAACTTTCGAGAAACGATCACGATTGCGAATGTTGACTCTTAAGGGATAAAGTGTAATTAAATAGATTGGCCCAATACATAGAATTTGAATTATTGTGATGGGTTTCAGTTAAATATGCTTTTAAGATTGGCTTTAAATTAAAGGTAATCTTTGTAAACACTGATCCTTTTAATCAAGCAAGTCGAACTTTTTAAGAGAAAGGATAGCAGCTAAGAAAACTTAAATCTTTTCAAAGGGTTCGATTATACCGTTCAGCTATATTACTATCAAATATAAATCAATATAATCAATCAAATATAAGTCGAATATATTTTGTATCCAAATATATTTGAACAATATTATATATAATGTATATTACAGCAACATATTTGAAATTACCGGCACCCGGGACTTGGGGACAGGTCTATTTCGCATCCGAGTCTCCTGTTAAAGGAGGGCTGTGCAAACAAATGTGTGCGCCATCTTCATATGAGCTAGATGTTTTAGACTTCTGCCCTCAGAAACTTATGCCGACTCAGAAAAATCGCAAAAATTTCGTTCGTGGGTTTGTGCATTAAGTAACAACATAATATTTGAAATTACTTCTAATATAATATCAGTTTTAATCAGTAAGACGCTTTTTTTATTTTGTTTGCAATATTCGTGGAAATATACTTTGTGATTAATGACATTTTTAATTTTTTTTTGTTTTTAGCTCTGTATTTTCAGAAATTATTGACTTTTAAAACTATTTTCTAAGTTTACTTTTGATTGATAATTCCTAATGCTTACTTAAATGTATATTTACGTAATGCAGTATTTATTTACAAAGATGTACTTTAAGAAACGGGTCCCTTTTTTTTCTATTAAAACCTTAAACTATCTCAAAGAGTTAAAATGAAATATTTTATTAAGACGAACTTTTATTCTCTGGAAGCAATAATTACTATTTTTTATTAGCAAACACACACACATACACACAAATATTCAATATTAATTTTTAGATTCCGAAAAAAATGTAAATCAATCAAAATCGGTTTAAAATTTTATGTTAAGTATGAAATAAATATTTAAAGCTCACAACATTTAATTAATCTTTAACTGGGCTGTGCGATATCACAGATTGAGAAGGCTGGATTTTTGGTCATTCTTTTTCTATTATTAGCTCAATCGAATTTCGTGATTCTTCGCTTCTTGCTCCGTGACCTTCAAGTACTCCTTTTCAATTTGTTTCAGCATATTATTCAAAAAAAAAATATTTCAACTATTTCTTTGTGTGATGTCTACGAGATCGACCACCTTTTAGTGTTCCATTCTTATGCAAGATTTAGCAAATGGCTCTAAAACTTGATCCTCGACATATCATCAAAGCAACTGATTCCCTTTTAGTCAGAGCTATAGAGCCTTTTAAAAGAAGCAAGTGATTTTAATGATGATGATAATTGTATAGAAGAAAGTTCGCGTTCAACTGATTTTGATATCCATTTTCAAGTATAATTAATTTTCTTGGTGATAATGTATTTAAAATTTTTCTAAACTATATAAATATGTCAAGATAAATATCTGCAGAATTAACAGGAAGATTTTTATACCACTTAACCTGAACGTTTAAAATGTTGTCGGAATCTATGCTACAAATAATCACAAGATAAAATGATGCCTATCAGAAAAAGATTCAATTTCACCCATTGCCAATGTTTTATTTTAATTTCCAGATAATTATTGAATTTTCCATTAAATAGTTTACTATATATCTATAAATACTAGAAAAATAATCATGATTTATAAAGTAAAAGTAATGTGTTTTTTCAAGAGCATTCTTTGTTGTACCATATAATTTGAAAAGAAAATGTATTTTCACTGTCAATTACATTTTTCAATGATAATATAGTTTGAAAATTTCTAAAACATATTTATATACCAAGAAAAATATCTACAGAATATATTGTCTGATGTTCTTACTAATACTTTCGTTAGAAAATTTAATTTCAGTTTAAAAAATTATTCACGTAGACAGCATGTCCCCAGTTAAGTCTGAATTTTCATTCCCCAGTTTGGGATTAAGGCACAATATGAGCGAGATGTTGAGGTCTTAACAGCAATTAAAATGTTATGCTTAACTGTCGAGTATTTAAGTGTTAGAACATTACTTTTTGCTTGGATAGTAAGCCTATTAACTAGTAAATATTCCAATAAAGTATTCGGGTATTTTAATTGATGATTCAAAATTAATAATACAAAAATATTTAATTTCATATTTTGTTAAGAAAAAAATATACAACTATTACAATAAGAAGGTTGTTGTCAAGTTTTAAGCACTCTCCCTTGCTTCTTACTCACATACTCATTTAACAGTTTCAGGAAATATACGGTTGCCAGCAGGGAAGAAGAAATATTTCGTGTTATTTGTCTTGCCCTAGACTCCCAGGCTCTCCTATTCAATTTGCTATGCTCCCCGGAAACCTTTTAGGGCGAATTTGCTCATTTCCAGTCGCAGGACACGTATCGGCCATTCATTGAAGTGCCCGACTGAGAATTGGGAGAGTATCTGTTTTCCTGAACCCCCCGCACTTGAGATCTGTGACACGTCGTCGTACTCAGAATGAAGAAAAATGGCTCGTTTCCAGCTAGACTATTTTGAATGAAGAATGTCTATATCGTTAAAAAAAAGTGAATTTTCTTTTAATTTCTGGAAGTGTGGAGTTTTTGTTGTAATACAAGTAGATGGTTTATAATTTGCTTGATGAAATTATTAAAGGGGCAGTGGAATCTGAAATAAGCAGAAATGGGAGGAAACATGAAATTTTAATTTTATCGTTTTTTCACCAAATATATTTTTAGATTCAACTAAAACAGTTTTAAATTTGTAGTAGATTGTGTTGGATCAGAACAGAACTCGGAACTTTTCGGTCGAAAGCCTGGTAACATATCCATTACCCAAAAGTGGTCACCGATGGTTAGTAGTTGTTACTGGCTTATTAAGATACCGTTTCAAATTGTATTGTTCATTAAAAAAATATTTGAATTAGAGTAATCAAAGTGCATTTTAATTACTTTTCTAAAAATGATATTGTAATTAGATTTGAATATTTTTTAACTGTTTCAGGTGTTTTAATTTTTGAAAAAATCAAATAGAATTGACAATAGAAATTTACAATAATAACGACAATAAAAGAATTTTATGCTAAACAATAAGAGAAAATATAATGTGCATTTTACATTTCTAGTTTTTTTAAATAGTTAAAAGTCAATCTCAATTCAGAAAAACATTTTTTTTTAAAGTCAATAAATGTGCTTTTCGGAAAAATTAGCATTTAATTGGAATTACAAAATTATGCACAGTTTTGTTCCAAACGAATTTATAATGGACAATAATGAATAATAAAAATTATGCCTGAAATATTTTTAAATTAAAAATTATATATAATTTTTAATTGTTTAAACAAGTATTAGTTTTTTTAAAGAAATTGCTCATATACGTATGCAGAAAAAATTTCTTTAACTCCAAGTGAATAATTTGCAAAATTTTTTAGTGAATTCCACAACTACCTTAAGTAATTTGAATACTTTCAGATTAAAAAAGAATTGCTGGTATATTTTTATACTAAAGATTTTAATGATTATATAAAATGATAATAATACGTCGTCATCTGACGGATATAGTAATATTTTGCACTTACTTGTATCAAATATTGCTTTATCGGTGAAAATTAATGAGGGGAGTGTAAAGTATATTTGTGTTTATCGGAAAATTAAGCATACTAGTATTTAAAATATTAGCAATTGACTGTAGTAAATATCAATGAATCGGGGATTTCGATATCTTAATAAAGTCGAAACCGCGCATCAAAAGAATCTTCGTATGGTAGCTTTGCTCTATAGGGTATCGAAATCGAGAATTCCCTCTTAAACCATATATCGAGCCATAAACACGAAAGCAGTGTTCGAGGAAGTTAATTCTCGATATTGCTTTCTGGTATCTGCGCAATCTGCAGCAGTGGGGACTTTGATTCTGCACACAAGATGCTAGATAACTTTCGAGACTTTTTTTCCCTTTTTCCCTCTCTCTGAAAAAGGAATAAGTTTACGATATTTCTGTGGCAGAATTTCAGTTTCTCTCAAAGTTGATGATGTAGTGTTTTGCTTCCAGAACACACATGCAAAAACGTTGCGTAAAGAATCGATCCATCACATGATGGAAATTAATTTTTGTCACGGAAATGAACAAAAAATATTGTCTGTTTAATTCTTCTACTTTTATTTATAGCTTATTGTGATATTAAATTACTGAGACACATTACTCTTTGGTTTCATTATCAAGATTAGCGTGAATTTGATAACTTAGCTCTCAAAATTTGTGGACTGAGAAAGGAATTATTTGACTTTTCTATATGTTTCGTGTAGTCAGAAAATTACAATGTAACAAAATGTTCTCTTAAAAATTTTTATTAAAAGTAATCTGAAAAAAATTGAGTATTGAATTTGTTACAATTGCGGATATCTAGGCCTGAATTCGGGATCTTATGATTCATAGCCAGATAACATGACCACAAGGTAGATATATTTTCTAAGAAAACGTGGTTCCAACTGCGCTACATGGTAGTTAAATTTAGTATCTTCTGGTGTTATTTTACAAATTTGGAATTGTGCTTCCTGTTAAAAAAGGATTTCACTTTTGTCAGTCCAAAATGGGGTTATTTTAATACTGATCCCACTCGCTTCCAATGGCGCAGGAGTATCAGACATTATGAAATGGTATTCTGTCCAAGAAACCAAATAAGTTAATAAGTTATTAATAAATCCAAGGATCTCCAGTGTTGCTATTTGGAGATAGCTAGGCCCGAACACGCAATCTTAGGGTTCATAGGCAGATAGCATGACCCTCAGACAAATATGACCATTCAATCTTGAAAATGCTATCTGTCTTATAGAGATTCCTCGACAAATTAAACTATTTATTAAAAATTGTATGCATGTAGTAGGGTGTCCCAAGAGCTTTTTCCTCATCACTCTATGAATGGTCTTATCTGGCTTTGCTTGTGCATACAAGCAGACTTACCTACCAGCTGTTTATGTCAGCGGTTTCAGCCGTCCAAGAGCTCTAAACAGTGGAAAAGCCATAACTGTACCCCCCAAAAGATTTTGTCTATTTGATGGCATTGGATAAACGTGATTTTCTACTAGCTCTATCCTGATGGTGAAACAATAAATTCTACGAAATGATGTACTCAATTGGATCAACTGAAAACTGCCGCAGCAAAAAAAGACCAGAGTTAACTGATGAGGCGTTATTTTCCAGTATGATAACGTGATGCCACATATTGCATTAGTCTTAAGTGAAATGCCCTTGTAGTTTGATTGGGATTTTATTTTTAATCAAATCCTGCATTCTCTTCAAATTTAGCTCCATCTGATAATTTCTAATTTCTACCCTTAAAAATTATCTTCCCAATTAAACATTTTAAATCCATCAACGAAATGAAAGCGCACCTCGAGGATGATTTCTTGTCCAAAACACAGCAATTTTGGAAAGAAGGCATAATGAGGCTTTCTGAAAGATGTAAGAAGCTGATAGGGCAAAGGGGTTATTACATAACAAAATAAATAATATCTTAAACACTAAATATTGTGTATTTATTTCATACTAGCCGCCTTTGGCGACCAGCTGGTTCGCCATTAGTAATGCGTTCTAAAATTTTCAATTAAATCAAATATTCATTAGCCTTGAAGTAATTCCGGGAATTTATTAGTCTGAAATTAATATTTTCTTTACGATGATGGACGGAAAGTTCTAAAAGAACCCGTTTTCTTGATATTCTTTAATTTTATAAATCAGTCAGTTTTAATTATCGGTTATGCTTCCAAAATATTAAAAATGTATTTTTCGGTGATGTTGCCAAAATATTAAATGTTTTTTGAAAGAAAGCGAAAAAGAATTATTAAATTAATGATACAGATATTGCAAACGATTATAGAAATATGCCATTAGGTCGGGAGTTCAATGCATATCCTGTCTAAATTCAATCAGGTTTACCGTAAATAAAGAAGATTTATTGAATTAATCATTTAGATGTTGCAAACGATGATAGAATCCTTTGCCTTGCATTTATTTTTTTAGAGAGTATCACTTTTTATATTTATGTTATTTTATCCAGTCCCGTGCTGAAAGTATCATTTCTTTAGACTTGATTTACGATGATAGTTTTTTTATTATTATTTGAACTTCCGTCATTGTTTTCTTTTATTTTATCCGGTCACGTGATCAAAAAACATAGTTAAAATATTTCTTTAAAAATTCGTTAAAAATAGAGGCTTAAGTTATACATTAAAACACTGATACCATTAGAAAGCTAAGTTTTTCATCTTTAAATTGATGTAAAAATCATGTTTGTGCAAAAATATTTTCGGAAGTTATAGCGGAAAAACGTCGAAATTTCGCTTACATTTTAATTAATTCAAATTCTAATTAAAAATTCGAAAAAAGGGCTCCGAGGTGCACATTCCCGACCTCCAAGGTATACATATACCAAATTTGGTAGCTGTAGGTCCAACGGTCTGGCCTGTAGAGCGCCAACACACACACACACACACGCACACACACACACACACACGCACACACACACACACACACATTGAGCTTTATTATAAGTATAGATTAGAAAAATTGAAAAAAACACTTATGGGACATACCCCTAATAATTGAAGTATTTGAATTATAATATTTACTAAAATGATTTATTATTTTAGTATATAATCTTATATAAATAAAAACAAATGTTTGACTGCATGTCTCTTTTGTGCTACCGTGCCGCTAATCCGATTCCGATAAAACCTTTGCCTACTTATTACTTGCAGTTACGAGATGGTTATTGGCGTAATACAATCATCTAAAGTATAAAAAATATTTTGGGATCTAATTAGTGCATCTATTAACTATGGGTTAACCATCAAATAAATCATCAAGGAGGTATAACAGATTCAGTAAAGATGCTAAATTCCAGCTAGACGTTAATACTTCGTAGCTATTGTATGCAAATGAAATGTAAGTCTGTCTTTGATGTAATAGTTTTATGAAAGAATATGCGAAAAAATTTTAGGGGGACCAATCCTATAGGCTTGAAATTTTAACTAAACATTTAATGAAATTTTAACCTTTTTCCCAGTAACTTAAGAAAATATTGTTACAAATAATTTTGCACCATCTTAGTTTTCAAAAAATTATCTTTTCAATTATATTAAGGATTTCTTGGTATAAATATATTTTCTATGTATAATCAATTAAACTTGATAATTCTAAGCGAATTATAAGCGAATTATGATATATAAGTTTCTATCCTTACTATTCTGAAAGAATAAAGCTTTATAATTCTAAAAGAATACAAAAAATCTAATACAAAAAAAATGAATATTTGTTTGTAGAATAGAATAATAAAAATAGATAAATACTATTTATGCTTCTTATTTATATTTCATTGCCCACAAGAAAATAAAAATCATTCTTAATTAAACAAGATAACTGTGTCAAATTCAAATGATCTTTCGTAAATTATATCTTCTGCGGCAGCAATGGGCCGGGTACCAGCTAGTATTCAATAAATCATTGCTTTTATACGAAAAAAAAAGTTCATTCATGTTTTATACTTTTGAATTAATTGCCTTTTTAAATAGAGAAAAACTTTTATAGTGCACTTATATTTTGATTCATTTATACCGAATTGAAGTTAGTACACTTGGAAATAATAATTAATCAAAGTTAATTACTACTGTAAAATAGCCTTTCAAATATTAGTAAAACTTAGTTAACTGGTCTAATTGGTTTTTATTGTAATATTCTCCTGAAATAAATGGTACTGGAGAAATAAAAGCGTCTTTAAAGCAACACGATTTGCGTTCGGCTGTAAGATAGATGTAACAGAAGTATCACGATTTTTCTTCTAATGCGAAATTTTTAACACAAGATACCTACCCGCATGAAAGCAAGCTTCCAAATTTCGTTTATCGTGCCTATTTCTGTAATGTAGAAATTATAGTTCCCATATTATATATAAAAATCAAAATCCATTTCTTGGTCAACAAAAATTAAACGAAACCAACTAGGTCGACATCGAAATTAAAACTCAATTCGGAATTACACGCCAAAAGTTCACAAAATGAAAGGTAAATGAAATAGAGCCAAAACCGGATTCGAAAATAAAAATAATTACTGATTCAAACAAGTTTAAGAATTAAAAAAAGTTTTTGTTTTTAAATCAATGATTGCATTTGGAGAACGCAAATGCAGCTACAACTAAAATACAAATGAATCTAAATTAATTAACAAAATAAGCTAAGCGAAAAGTAACACAACCGAATCACAACTATAACCAATAGAAAAAGAATCCGGC
>JAPMOQ010028185.1:95370-112338 GCA_026543055.1 Argiope trifasciata | reverse complement strand
GTTGGGCAATTGAAATGTTGAGCAGTTTAATTTTGGTCCAACTTTTTACTAAGGGTTAGTTTAACAAATACTTTATTTGGAATTCTGCTTTAACCCTTTTTTTATCTTTTAAATATATTGTAATTATATAAATCTTATATATAAAATAACCTTCAAGCTGACGTTTCCTATAAAATTTGAAATAAATATGAAGTTTTTGAAAAAGAAATTCGAAAAAGTTACTGTGAAATTTATTTTAATTTAATTTTGAATCGGAAATATAAAATAGAATAATTAAGAACAAAATATTGTTCCTTATAAAGTAGAAAAAAAGGTTCATTATTGTTTTTCATTGGTTCCTTTTTTTGACTTCGGGGTAGAGCGTCTTCCCCTTAATCTGACGCTCCGGAATCGAGTCCTGCTTCGGGCGTGCCTGTTCTTCTCTTACATTCTATTTGTGAGGTATGGGGATGTGGCCCCTCTGCAAAAAAGGTTATGTAAGTGAATGCGTGTGTCATCTTCCTTTAAGCTAGAAGTCAGACTTCGGCCCTCGGATGGTCAGAAGTCTTTATCCTCAGAAGCTTTCATTCTATGGTAACGCAAGCATGACATCATCATCGAAGGATTAATAGAGTACTCCTTGCATTATCATAAAAATAAGTTTTAAATTAAACTGAATTTAGGTTTTGATAAACAAATTTTATCTCACATTCTCTTTCAAACTATAATATCAAATTTCATTGAAGTTGAAAACGTAAAGAAAGTAAAATTATGCAAAATATATGAAAAGAATTCAATGACTAAAAATTCAAAATAACTTATGCAAAATCACATTTCTTTTGAAATTCATTTCATTACTATTCTCTCTCAGAAAGTACACTTTTAAGTTTCAACAACTTTAAACACAGCATGCTTATATTAAATACTCTGTTTAGCATTAAAAACTTTATTCTTTTGGTAGATTTCTTTAAGGAAAGTTGCTTCAACAAAAAATATTGTAGTGAAAGAATATTTTTTTAAATTCCAACATCTCTAATATTAACGTACAAATTCAAATCTGGCCGGGGATAAGATATCGACATTGAAACCGGAGAAATTCATGTTCATGACTCGATTTCACCGAAAAACCGTCGTGTAGGGGTTCTGTTGAACATTAAATGAAAAACGTCCTCTCGCTGATGTGGTGCGGTATGGAAAGGGGAATGCGATTATGATATCTAAGATGGCATTAATTTTGAATCATCTGACCAATTGCTCAAAATTACGAGGTACATCCCAAAATATCTCTACTACATTTAATTTGAACTTAGAGCTTCGTAAAAATAAATGTTAAATATGCTTTAAAATTTTTAACATGAATGTTAAATTAAAATTAATAATTTTTAAAAATAGTAAGACAGAAACTCCAAGCGATTCAAAGAAATATTCTAAACTAATAAATCATCTAATTGTGTTAAACATATAGTGTGATTTTATACATAAAAAGAGGGTAAATTTATATTCATTATTAAAGTAAAATATTTCAAAATTCACTCAAAACTAAATCAAAAACTCGAGTTAATCTCAAAATCAAATTCATTGATTTCTTCTCCCAAATTCTGAATCGTTTAATATCCCAGCTTTCAGGTGAGCATGCATAAGAGTTCCGGAAAAGTTCCAATTTCGCTGAATACGTTAGATTTCATGGCCATCTGGAAACGATCTTCCCAGATTCCAAGCATTAAATATCCTGTAATTATCAAACAATTCCGTGAATCGTTGAGATATACGTCGAGACCAATCTTTACCGAAATGCGAAACTCTAAAACTAGAGTTTAAGCGTTTTGATCTCTTCGACCAAAGAGCGGAGAGAAATTATTGCAGAGCGATCCCGCGAGACAGGATGTAATCAGGGCAGATCATTGTTATTCGGAAAAGTTTCTGCATCGCAAGTGAAGGGGCATTCCGAACGAATAGCGTTTACAGCAGAATCATCTGTAGGGTTTCGAATTAATGTTGGATGCTCTCGGAATAAGGTTTGCTTCTATAAACGTCATCTGAGAATCTATCCGTTCTTGCAAATATCGTTTACCGTTTGGAATTTTGAATTGCAAGTTTAAATAGGAATTCCTAATATCCGTTTTTGAATTCATTCATTCGCCAGTTTTGAAATGGAGATTTTTGCGAGGAGAAATTGTTTGTTCTGAACATATTTGAGAGCGACTGTTTCTCATTTCATTTTAAATTTTAGGAAATAGGAATGCAATAAAGAATTAATTCAGAATTCTTAGGAATAATTCAGTAAGGGTGTTGCATTATAAATATGTTTATTATAAAGATGTGGACATTATAAATAAATGGATTTTGAAGATGTGTGCATTATTAAAAATATGCAAACTTATTTTGGTAAATTTTGAAATTTGTATTTATTTACTCCATGTTCAGCTCGTAGTACATATAGCACCACCTAAATTTACTTTTTCATCAAAATATGTGTATAATGCGATTCGAAATGTTACAGCAATTTCATTTTTTTATTTTTTTTTTATTTTGAAGTGTGATATGTATTTTTCATCACTGAAATAACTAAAAGGGATTGTTTTTAAAATATTTCAAATTTTAACTATAATTTTTAATATAATGTTTATATACTTATATATTTCATAAAAAAAATCATTTCAATCTATGCCTACTCAAAAATTATCGTTATATTACACCTCAATTAATATTGCAATATATATGAGAAAATATGTGAAAATAATTTAAACACTTTTTACATTTTCAAATTTTTACAGGACAATAATTTTTATTTAGGCGATTCATTCACTATTAACTGAATAAAAGCATTATTCACTCATAATATATAACTAGTACAAATTCAGCCAGCACCCTGGCTTAAGGATGATGCGTCTTCCACTTGATCTGGGATTCCCGTGTTTGAATCCTGGTTCGAGCAGAGTTGTTCTCTCCCCCTGTCTTATGTCAATGGGGTGTGTTAAAGAGCCCCCTCTATAAAAAGGGGTTGCACAAGCGAATGGGTGTCATCTTCATGCGAGTTAGAAGTCAGACTTCTGACCTCGGGTTCTCAGGGACGCTCCCATTGGAAGAGACTGCACACTCGGTTTAAATCGCGTCAGAGGATTTGCGACGTGCAACAAGTGACCACAAAAATAACACGGATTTTTTGTTGCTATTTATTCTGAAGATGAGGTTAGGAAATATTTTAATACGCGTTATCGACAAGAATGCGAAACTATATAAATTTCAAAATAATTGTAATGGATATTTCATTACTGAATTTGTTGTTAATATTGTTGCATTTATCTCTCGAACACATTAATTTGATAAAGATCATGCATATTAATTTTTTAAAAAGATTGCGTCCCTCTTATTTTTCAATCGTAAATGATTCATGAAACAAGGTAGAAAAAGATACCAATATAAATTTTCAGTTGATTAATCTTTTATTTAAAATATCGTGATATTGGGATAGAGCGATTTAAATGTATTTTGTTTTATAAAAACAATTTTGGCAGTTTCTTTACTCTGTTCAATGCCAATACATCTTTCTTTTTATGTTATTTCCGTTTGCAATCGTCAGATAAAAAGAATGACCTAATGCATTTAAAATCAAATAAAAAAAAAGAAAAAGAACAAATAAAAGGAAGCAAAAGAACAACATCGTGAGAAAATGAAATCTTCATGAATATATTTCCCAAGCCATTAATAATTCTCAACTAAGCTCAAGAGAAGTTAGCAACCAAAAAAAAAGTAGAATAAAAAATGAAAACGAACTAGAATAAAAATTAAAAAAAGGAATAAATGAATGAATGAAAAAGGGAACATCCAAACATAGAGTAAGCTTTCAGAGAAGGCACCGAGAGGCCAATGATTGATTTCCTATTTTCGCGCCCAAACCGGAGACTTTGTTGTTCATCAGTTTTCGCGTTGGTTCGTCAGGAAAAAATATTGATTTCCACCAAAAAATTCCATTAAAAGAAGATAGAACATTAGCTGTTCATTTCGTTTCAGGTTTTTTTTTTTTAAACTCTTTTTTCTTTGTTTAATCTTTTTATCCTATGCGTCTCATTTTTCCTCAAATAATGGTTAATGCAACGACACTTTCGGAGAGTAAGAATGGTTTAAACACTGAAGCTTGTTGGCATTATTCTTGATTGAACTTTTTCTTCACGCCGTTCTGCTACGATTTCGTAGGATCATCACATTCTTCCGTACTGATCGGTAATTAACAGTTCACCGGAAAAATATGAATGTAGAAAAAAAGAAAATACGCAAAGAAAGATATCTTTCTGTTTCATGCTTCACTTCAGTGATAAACAAGCATTTGATTGGCAACTTACGCTTTGGAAAAAAAAATCTATTTTGAGTATTTAAGTAAGTCTTTTATAGTCATTAAGCTTAATCTAATCAATCGAAGAATTGATTTAAATAAAGGTAGAATTCTATTTAATAACTGTTCTTCTTCAGCAGAAAATTATTAAATAAATTTAACTATTGTATTTGATAATTTGAAATTTATAGTTTTAAATTCAGATTTGTTTTGTTCAAATTAATTAAAGCGTAACAGGGGACAAAAACCGTCAAGAAGAATCAAATTCAAATTCCTTTTATAAACAGCATTGAAATGTATTTTAGAAATACAATACATTCTGGAAAAACGATTACCAAAAATATGGAAAATAATATTAAAATATTTAAATGCTATAATATTAAATGTTGCAAAGATGTTATAAGAAACACCTGAACAGACATTTAATGAGTATTTATTTCATATAGATATTAATTAATTCCATTACTGTTAATAACTGCTAGACTTAAACAAAAAAAAAATCAGAATACAATATTTTAAAATAAAAATTAAAAAACTTTTCTTTATTCCTTAAGCATTATTCAAACTAAAGTAGTTTCTGAGACATGGAGTCAATAACTACATAAATAATAACAAAAATTTTGAGAAAAAAAAACTTGGTCATACGCCTGTATTTATATTTGAACTTTTAACAATATACTGCTGAAAGGTGTTGATGATATGACTTTATTCAAAGACAAAATACCACGTGATAATCAGAGCTAATGAACAACAAGGAATCATTTCCACTCCAGTCTCCAATATTTTATCTGCATGTTTATCTTTCTTTAATGGAGATGAAATCCACACTCATTATCTAATACTATAATACGAAAAATGGTTGCCAAGTCGAAAATCGCCCCAGAATTAATAAACTCCGGTAAACTTGGGGGTCTGGGGTTTTTGGCCACGAGGAATCGATTGGCGCCGGTTTTGAAGCTCTACGGTCGAGCAGTTCGGAGTTACAGATAGGATATTTTCAAACTTTATTAGTTCGCCATAATGGCTACTTAAATTTTCAAGCGGTAACGTGCTGCCATCTATAGCCAATATGGCGAACTAATAACGTTTTATGTTTATGCTGTTATAGGTTTATAATATGTTTCTTATGTATGTATATATGTTTGGTTTTTCTAAATAAATTTGTCAAAAATATTGAACTTCAACACACTTCAATCTTTACCTTTACTTTACCTTTGTATAGAATAGTTCCCTTTCCAAACTCTAACTTTGTTTAGAATAGTTTACAATGGTGCACTTTAACCGGTTATCTTTTCACCAATGGTTTCACAAATTTTCTTATGGCATGTATTGTTTTGATAAATCACAATTGAAAATTTAAATCTTCGAGTTAGCTTCGATACCTGTTTTCTCCGAGCGGAGATCGGCTACCCGCTGGTAATAAATAATCTCGAATTATGTTTCTTAATATTATGTGCAAAAAAAACAACAACAGAAATTTGTCTTATGGCAATTTAAAGAATTTCTTTAAAGTAATTCAAGATTAAATAATTCTTGATAAAATATATTTCATATTCTAAATTTTATATAAACATATTTCTTTTCAGTTAAAAATATCATATCTTTGACATAATTTATATATGCAGTAAAATAAATTTATAATAATGCATATTTCTTCAACAAGTTATATAAAAACAAGAATGTGCATCAATATGAAATTTTATTTATCATATTTTTACTTCCATATATCAAATATTTACATATAAGACATTTAAACTTGAAGAAAAGGATTTTACATTCTATGAATTCTTATAGCAGGAATTTGTAATATTTTGATGTTCTAAATCTTCAAATCAGTATTTCGTCTATTTCAGAAATAAAACATTCTTAACAACTTTTATAGAGGCTAAACAATTTGGAGAAGATGTCGTAAAAATGCTATCATACATTTCGCAATACATGAAAAAAAAACATTTATCGATGAAGAAAAAGGGTTGTAATTTATCTGGCCCCCATAGATGTGGAACAGAATATATCGTTGCTGGAAAAGGCTAGACACCAGGAAGCCATAATACGAAAAACTTTCATCGAGTACTTCTGTCTAGACACAGAAGGTTAAATCCTGTTGAGCGCTCTTGTGGAATTATTTGAGAACAAAATTTGCTGTACGAAGATTCAGATGCTTTAGATGAAATGTTGGTTTTTCTTATCAGTCACTGATTACAATAATCAAAATTGAGGAAATATTCCGTTCTTTATTTTTATCAATTTGGCGTTAATTTTTCGAAATACTCATGACGCTTTTATACCTTACGAAAAGGAACGAGATTGTACTGGAACTTGTAAGTAAGCCTTCGAATAAAAAATTATTAATTAAAAAGTAAAATAAAATAAATATCAGGGAACAGGCTAAATTATTTTAAAGAGTTCGTGAATATTTTAGAGTATGCTAAATTATTCACGAATCTTCAAAGAATATTCTAAATGGATATATATCTTTACACATTATTCAAAGTGAACCTCAATATAAATAGATCTAAAGAACATACGTCATGGTAATATTATATCCATTATTAAATGAAATACCTGGGTAAAGGCAACGACCAAAATAAATATTTGATAGACTTGATAGAATAATGCAGTAGACTCTAGAGTATGGGCCTATTGTGACGGATGGACAGGGCGGATAACATAGATCTGGATAGGCTGGAGTTCCATGAATTCATTTTATTGCTTTATTTCTATATATTTCATTGCTTTATTTCTATATATTTCATTGCTTTATTTCTATATATTTCATTGCTTTATTTCTTTATTTTTATACCATAAACCCCTGCCATTATGCATTTCTCACTTCTTATTGAGTGTTTATCTCAAGTCAAGTAGAATGTGAACACGGTTGTGGTCCGGTGAATCACGGAAATAGTTTAGGTAACAGGTCGAGTTAAAATCCAAGATTTTATATTAGTAGTTTGGATATTGCACTACACGTTTATATAACTTATAAAAGTAAGTTAAAAGATATAAACTGTTAAAATTTTGATAAATTCTATCATACCTGACTTAAATGCAGGGAATTGTTGCCTGCTTTCAATCCCTTTACCAACGCAATTGTCTCCCTCATTTGATTATGACTAAAAAAAAAAAAGCTATGCCGGATAACTGACAACTGGATACTGAGGAGTGATCTGTATATTTATTAAAAAACGGGATTAAGGCATTATTGGAATATCATAGAAATGTAAATGAATGTGAGAGGGTCAGATCACCCGCTTATCACCGTAAAACTTTTTATCATCTGCTAACTAAGGCACGAAATAATCATGTGGTTATCATGATACGCTCAATAACGAAATATAGACCCACACAGATTATGAAAACTATTAGCAACTTGCACTGTATATTACAGTAGTTATGATATGTATAATTTAAATGGCATTATAATTTAAGTTTAGGAAAGAATAGTGGCATTGATTAGCACATAGTATAGATATTTTGGAGGAATACAGCTTTAGTATAATTAATTCAGTCTTCAAATTATTAACTCCACTATTTCAAAGAAGTAATCGATATATATTTCTGTAAAATGTCTATCTGCCATCGGTTATAAAACATCAATCTTCAATTTCTTTTTGAAGTGCTTCTGTAGAGTCTAAGTTAGAAATTTTTCCTCACCAAACGAAACATTTCCATATAATTCAACTTCTCTTTCAAGGGAATTATCTATATAACTCATTTTTAACGCATTTAGGTTCACCTTATTGCTCATTGATAGGTAAAAGAACGATTCACGAAAAAGAATGAGGTGAGCGAAAATCTCGAAAAACTAAAACTTGCTCCGTATCATTGGAAATCTTTAAAATGAAGATGATAGTCCGGTTTCAAGAAGAAAAAATATTCAAGGGAAAAAAACAAAGAAGCAGTTTCAACTTCGTTGAATTATATCAAGGAATTACAGGTATAATTTCATTGAAATACGATAGGTTTGATATAGTTCTTTTTTTCTGAAAAGAGAAGGAAATCTGAATTTTTAGACACGCAAAAAGGGTGAAGGAATGATAGAAGATGAAATATTCGATCCGTTATAAGATTGTCAGGAAACAGAGACAAAATGACTTTTTAAAAATATCCTTTGAGTGTTGTTAAATTAATCATTTTGATGTATTGAGGTTCTATTCTTAGAATAGGATATCGATATTGATGACGGAATAACTGTCAAGTAGATGAGCAGAAGCTGAATCCTGAATTTTCATAACTTTCCCAAATTTACTTATCATTGACGGCAAGAAAAGCAATCATTTTTACTAACTTTAAAATCTCGTTTTGTTAGAGAAGGTGAACAATTTTCTAAAATATTAGAATGAACATGAAAAGACTTTTCATCCTTCTTGGTTAACTAATAAATATACTAAACCGTATAAACAGAAGAAAACTAAAAGATCAGAAAACAAGCAATAACTCAACATTTCAGATGAAGGATATCAAAAATAAGGACAAGTAGTTTCATCTATATGGAGCCACTACTCATATGGCCAAATCGACGAAGGCCTATGAACAAAGCATTTGAGCTTTATTTTCTTTAAAAAAAGTAGAACAATTTTCTCCATCAGAGATCTATAATTTTTTATTTTAATATCAGATTAATGACAGTTTTTTCCCTTTTTGATCTTATTATTCTGAGTCTTGCTTTGACAGGCTATTTCTCCTATTAACTCTTTGAGTTTCTTTAAGAATAGATTTGAAAGATATTTATTTCAGTTTCATGCTTGTAAATAAAATGAATAACATATGCAAATATAAATATAGAAATTAAACTAGATAGGGGATAAATGTTATATTACACATTATATTTTCTATAGATTTGATATATGTTACTCAGCAGTACTTTCAGAAGTAATATACATCAAATCTATAGAGTATTTAATTATATGAGTTTTGAAATGAGCGGTTTGACTAAGGGTACTCTAAACACTTCCTGACAATTATTATTTAATTTTTTACTAAAATGAGATATCCAAGAAAAGGTGAAAATAGAAATTGATATTTATCTGCTCCCCTAAACTCATGACTTTATATTAAAATATTTCTAACATAAATATTTATTGACTATTTGTGATACTATAACAATAAATTTAATTTATAGTGTTTGAAAACGTATGCAAATGATTACCTATGAATACTATTTTTTCAGCCCTTAATGAATCACCGATTATTAATTTAATAAATACCGATTTAGAAACAGAGAAACATCAAGAAAAAAAAAACCCTATTGATCATAATAACTTATAATAAAAAAATTGCATTCGATTATTTTACAGCATTTTGAAATGAAATTCAGTCAATAGGAAAATTACGATAAACGAGATGTTAGGAATATAATGAAATTTATCGAAATGAATTTTTCAAGTTTTAGCTAGATTTGTTTGCTTTATATAATTTAGTTATTTGATTAATTCTTTAGCTAATATAATTGCTAAATGCATTTTCTGAGTATTAAAGTAAAATATTAATTTATAAGATAACAGTTTCTTTTAAAAGCAACTTTTATGAAAATGATTTTATTAAGATTACCTAAAATTAAGTTGTATTGTTTGATGACTGTATGCAAGAATTTAAATTGGATATCTCCTATAAGACAATATTATATTATTTTATTTATATTTAAAACCAAAATGAATATGTTTTCAATTAAATCAATCATTCCAAAGACCATTTCAGTTTAGATTCATCAAAATATTACGACTTCCGAGTTTTCTTTCAGAAAGAAAAAAATTTAATTAAATGTTAAAAAAAATTTAATTTAGCTCTTTAAAATGGCAATAAAACCGGGTATTTTTAGAAGATTAGAGAAACGAGGATTTCCACTTAGCTCATGACTATGGAGCAAATATGTACTCGGATACGCTTTGAATGTTCTCAAAAAAATTTGTCTGTCCCCTAAACTCATATGGATTACGTCTATTGGCAAACGAAACAAATGCGTAGAGTATTCAATTAATCTATGAAAAAGGAAGAAATTTGGTAAGGATAGCTATTTGCAAGAGTGTTGTTGAATTTTGCTCGAGATCTTTTGGTATTGTCTTAGTTGAAAATACGCTGAATATATGTTTTTGTATTTTTTATGTTAAAATTAACTTTCAATCAAATATTTTTAACTGTTTAAGTCATTTATGAATTTATCATTACGAAGGGTTATAACAGTGTTCAATACCAAAAAATTATTCTTATTTTAGCAATATTACAATTGATTCGTGAAATATTTCTGCAATTATGGGAAACAAACAAATTCTAAATAAAATATTAATTCACTAAGAAAATAGTGATTTAAAATTTCTAATGTCAAACAACAACTGTAAGAATCAATACATGAAAGATGATGAACTGGAGAATGGAAATTATGAATCTTAAATCTGGAAGATCAAATCTTTTGCTAAAATTTGGAATTTTGCATATACACATATTTTGCATGAACGGAATACTATTCGTTCATAAGATTATTTGAGCAACGAGTTTTTAGCATATTTGAGCAAAAGTTTTACTAAAACTTCTCTGATTGCTGTCTTCTGGTAAGTTTATTTGAGAATTATATCTTAATAAATCATATATTCCCTTTATCTATACTTATAATAAAGCTCAATGTGTGTGTGTGTGTGTGTGCGTGTGTGTGTGTGTGTGTTGGCGCTCTACAGGCCAGACCGTTGGACCTACAGCTACCAAATTTGGTACATGTATACCTTGGAGGTCCGGAATGTGCACCTCGGAGCCCCTTTTTCGAATTTTTAATTAGAATTTGAATTAATTAAAATTTAAGCTAAATTTTGACGTTTTTCCGCTATAACTTCCGAAAATATAATTGCATAAACATGATTTTTACATCAATTTAAAGATTAAAAAATTAGCTTTCTAACGGTATCAATTTTTTTAATTTATAATGTAAGCTTCTATTTTTAACGAATTTTTAAAGAAATATTTTAACCATGTTTTTATCACGTGACTGGATAAAATAAAAGAATGCCGGAAGTTCAAATAAAAAAAATTATCATCGCAAAATAAATCTACAGAAATGCAACTTTTAAGCACGTGACTGGATAAAATAATATAAATATAAAATGTGATATTTTCTTTAAAAAATAAATGCAAAGCAAAATTTTCTACAATCGTTTGCAATATCTATATCATTAACTCAATAAATCTTCTTTATTTACGGTAAACCTGATTGAATTTAGACAGGATATGCATTGAAGTCCCGACTCAATGGCATATTTATGTAATCGTTTGCAATATCTGTATCATTAATTTAATACTTTTTTTCCCTTTCTCGCTTTCTTTAAAAAAACATATTTAATATTTTGGCAACATCACCGATTTTTTTTTAATATTTTGGAAGCATAATCGATGGTTAAAACTAACTGATTTATAAAATTAAAGAATATTATTAGGAAAAGGTGTACTTTTAGAACTTTCCGTCCATCATCTTAAAGAAAATATTAATTTCAGGTCAATCAATGCCCGGAATTACTTCAAGGCTAATGAATATGTGATTTAATTGAAAATTTTAGAACGCTTTACTCATGGCGAACCAGCTGGTCGCCAAAGGCGGCTAGTATATAATAAACGTTTTAACACGTCTTGCATTTTCAATTTTAATTAAAAAAACATTCAGTTTCTCTATACTATTTGGTATTACTTAATACTTAATTAATTACTTAATTACTACCTTTTACTTAATATTTGAATGCAATAAACTGAATTCCAAACTGCTGAAACTCTAATGTCTGCAACGCGAGTAAAATAGTTTCTGTTATATTACTAAACACTCCAGAATTCAAAAGAAAAAAGGGGTTAGTTTTATCTATGCGATAATATTCAATTTGTTTGATATATTTTAAAATAAGAGATATCAAATATTTCTTAAGAAATTAACTCCTGATTCAGAGACTGCAAACTCAGAAGGATCGCATTTTGATTCAGGGATAATATCGATCTCTTCCATTTTTCCATAAGTTTTCATTATTAATCCGCAAATCAGAATACAACTGTTTTTATCTGGTTTTTTTAAACCATATTCAGGCATAGACACTAGAATAACATATAAACACAAAAATTGTGAAACTCATCAATTTCCAATCACTGGCTGTAATCAATTAAAATAATTTTTATTTATTGCCTTAAAAATTCCTTTAATTGCTTTCAAAAATGTTTTTGATTCACAGAAAGAAAATAGTAGAAAAAATCCTTCTTCTGGATCATTATAATATGATAATGTTTTAAATTTGATCAATCTCAATTGATCGGATTAATCATAGTTGAATTTTGAAGTCTCAAACCTTCAGATAAATATTTTTGAATAAAGTTCACTTCATCTTTAAATTTCAACTATCAATTTATTTAAAAACTTATAGAATTCTGTTATAATTTATAAATATAATCATGCTTAATAATTAAAATCATTTCTTAATTTTAGGTATTGAAAGTTGAGTTTAGAGCTTTCTGCAACATATAAATAGAAAAAAGCACTTGATATAAAATATACATTCTTATTTGGTTCATTTTTATTTAAAATTTCCTGTTTAATATGTGATCAGAAACTTACAACTCTATAATCTAAATCCCCACTTTTTACAGTCTTTTTATTTTGAAATATTAGAATTTTCAAAATAGAAACACTACTATACGGCAACAACAAAAAACTACTACACACAAGGGTACAACAAAGCCGAATAAATAAAATTATTCACCTACCCAAAATAGGCCAGATTATTATTTTATAAAATAATAATTTTGGTCTTTAGGAGGATCTATTGATAAGACAATTAGTGGATCAAATATTTCCATTTAATTTCTTTTGTGTCTTATTCTCATCTTTCTTTTTATCAATGGATAAGGCGGAATAACAATGTCTGAAATGTTGGATACTGAGGACACTTCCTAATCCACAGTTAACTACTTGAACGTATTTTTTATACGTGTTTTCTATACTTGTGGAAATGAACAAATATATCCTGAAAGGCTCCCGTAGAGTATTGCAAATTGAATACAAGAGCTTCTTAGTAGAAAGGATATTAAGTAACACAAGGATAATACGTGTGTTCTTTAAATAAACATTATATTCGAGGAAATGCAATTTGTCTAACAAAGAAATGGACTAGAATATGTAATATTGTATAATTGTATGTTTTATTTCCCTTCCATTTCTTAATCATAAAGATATTTTTTTTCGAATCTACTAAATTTAGAAATATACGAAAAATCATTAAATATTTCGGAGAAATAATTAAAATTGTGTTAATAAAATTAGTAAATGAGTTTGCGTGCAATAATATGCTACGAAGATGTTGAGGGAAAATTTTACTGTTTCGATATAATTAAAAATTTATTTAAGGCTTTCAAGCAATCCTTATTAATAAGGGAAAAATGTTATTGCGTGTCAAATTCGATAGGGTAACATTGAACTAAATGTTTAATGCAAAAATGTGAATTAAGTTTATACCATATGCGTCTAAGGTTGCATCATCTATATGCATTATAATTTTAAAGCTATATCTCTATTACTGAAAATTAATTGTCTTTATCAATCATTTGATTCCCAGGAGGTATTGGCTGAATTCCGTTTCAGTTAAATTAGTTATCTCCAATTGAAAGACAGGTTTTTATCAAATTGTCAAACATTAAAGCCCTTTCAATTTAATGATCTTGTATACATCTTATTCATTTCGTACTAGAATGTTCTTTATGGAGACCAGTCCCATGATTTCATAGCGCAATTAAAATGCAATCATCCTTTACATCTATCTTCAAACTTTAGTAGTAATGTAATTTCATTTTCTTATATATTAAGTAAATTTGACAAAGATCAAATATAATCCATTTTTTTGCAACAATGGAAGAAAATCATTCAATTATGCATAAAAACGATTGTATTGGATTTCAGACTCCAATAAAAAAAGATTTCTCGGTTGCCAAACTGTGATCTTTATTTCATGTTTAACACAATATTTTTGCCATTTCTATGTGCAGATTAGCATTTTTTTTTTTTTTTTTCAATTTTATAACATTAGCCAACATTTGTTCCGAAATAGAGCTAAAAAATTTTCTCAATCATAAAATGTTCTCAGAGAATTCGAATCAAAAAAAGTTTTTAAAAATTTAAAAGTTACAGTTTTAAATATGAAGGCGGTATTTAAATAGTTGTTGAAAACGCAAGAAAATATTTCAAAGTCTATTCATATTTAAAACTATTACTATATTTATTATTACTATATTTAAGCAATAATTAAGTCTTATTTTTAAATTAGAATGAATGTTTTACTTATGAAATGGCAGAATTTTTATAAAGTGAATAATAACTCAGGTCGTAATTCATGTTTTAAACATATTTTTGTCATCTTTTTCAGTCTTCATCTTCACTGAATGTAGCTTCAGATTATCCAAATCAATTTAATTATCAATTATTACAATTCAGAATCTAGCATTTGGTAACAATGATTGGTGTTTAGACAGTGTTTAAAATTCAGAATTCTTAGTAATATACCCTTAGTCCCTGCAAATCTCAAAATAAATTCATTCATAAGCATTTATAAAGTCAAGCGGATTCTTGAAAGATTAACTGTAGACTTGGCGAATCGACTAAATACCATCCCTTAATGTTTGTTCTCTGATTGCTTCCTGAAAACCACATTCGTAAAGGATTGAATTCCCAGTGAATTAATATCAGATAAGTGATGTCCATCTCTAATAGAGGAAGTAGTTGACTACCGTGCAAGAGCAAATGGAAATGACTCAATATGATCTCCTATATTTGGTAAGTTTTACTTCATCTCCTCTGGTTGGCTAAGCATCTCCTTAGACTAATTCTCTCAAACCGGCAATAATCATTTCAGGATGTATTTAGGGGACTGGATGCTCTTATGAGATTGAAAAGAGTAATCAAAGTGTTAAAACCAATGATTTATTGATGGTCGTCATTAAAATTGTCTAAATTTTAGTTTCAATTGAAAATTTTCATCTAAGTACGCCAATATAAATGCAGTTGATACCGATTCGAAGAAATATGTACATTTTTAGCATTTATCTTGCTACAGCTCTCATATCTCCCGAAATACGTTGAAATTGAACTTGTACTGAATTCATATTCTTTCACAATAAAGACAGTAGTTGTTTTTTAACTTAAGAAATGCATAATGAACATTCTTTTATAGCACACTTAAATATTTGTTTTCAATAATTATTCTTATTTATCACTTAGAATTCTTACATAAATTACAGGCCTAATTCCTAATTCATTATCTATAATCCATAAGTCGTCCAAATTGTCTATTATAATTAAAAGCCAAGTAATATACAGAATTTTCTGATGAATAATGGATATAATTTTATGAGAAAAACTTATTATTCCTACAGCACAATAGATACCAAAGGAGAAAAATCGCTATCATAAGAAAACTTTAGAAATCAAATATCATTAATTAAGAAATGAAGAAAGCTTTTAAGTCCCTGGATGCGAATATAAGCCTAAAAAAGAAATACTTTGATGAAATTAATGAAAATAATATTTACAAAGAATTTATACTTTTTCAATGAAATAGAATTCTTATAAACATGTTGAAATCTGTAAAATGATATTTTCATGTGGAAATAAATTCTTTTAAAAAGAAAATTAATGAGCTTTTTGTAATTCATTTTCTGAAAACTGAAGAAATAACAAGGACAAATGACATAAAGATGTATGACAAAACTCTTATCAATAATAATCTGACTAATGACCCTTCTTACATCATAAATCAAACTGACGCTATTTTAAGTAAACTGAAAAATCATCTCGCAGTCATTCTTTACCCTTATAAGTTGTTAAGAAATTGCACCCCTCCCTTAAAGTTTGGAACATATTTTTTCACCTCATAACTTTTATGTGCAATTGAAAAATGTATGATGAGGATTGTATCGCATTCGTATTCTTCTTTTAGACAGTCAAAGATATGTTAGTTGAATGTCAAAGATAAACATTTTGAAATGCTTATTGCAAACAGAATGACTAGTTCTCGTGAATAGCTAGTAAAAAATTGTTTCATTTTAATAGTATATGTAAAAAATAAGTATATATTTTGAAATGTGGTGTAAATTACATAGAATAAAACATATAAAATATGATTAGACAAAATTATTTGAATGCTGAATTAATATTTAAAGTATTAATAGATTCATATCTCCGCGCATCTTAATTCAAATTTCATCATTATTATAATATCAATTGTTCACTTTTATAAAAACAACAGATAAAAATATAAACTAATTTCCCCTGTAAATTATATTAAAAATACTGATAAGATTAAAATTATTTCATTTTTTATTTCGAACAATAGAGAACTTAAATCAATGGCAATGCTTCACTTATAATGAAAGTATCAATATTTTTGTCTCATATATCCATTACTTCTAATGCTGAGTTCAGACTGCTTCCTTCACCAATAAAACAATGTTTCTGTATTCAGCAGCCATCTGAAATGTCCTTTCACAATCTCGGGCAGTTCTGCTCTCACCAAAAATATTCCCGCCATGAAAGCCAATTATTGCATTCCCTCATCCGAATCAGCCAGTAAACCGGTTATGGTACTGGCATAATGTTCGTTCTGTTGTTTTTTCAGATAGAACTGTTTGCCCAGGATAAATAGGTGGATTGAAGA
>JAPMOQ010028185.1:27672-95360 GCA_026543055.1 Argiope trifasciata | reverse complement strand
TCTAAACAAAAATTTGAAACTAATACTTGTTTTAATTACTTTTTCAGTTACAGTAATAATGTATCTCTGTAAGTTAGGTTTTCTTTCCATCAGAGTCGTAAATGAAGTATTATAAAAGACGTTAGATCCATTTATTTATTTCTATAGTTGGAAGAATAATTTATTTATTAGTAATAGAACCTTATAAACGTTTTATCTCTCTCTAGTTTGTTCCAATCCTTGTCTGTGAAAGACAAGGATGCTCTTCAATTCTATAACTGATTTATTGAATCCTTATGAAGAGTTATTAAGATATTTAATGCATTTTAAGATTTGAAAAATGTAATTTTATAGTATAATATTTTTGACCAGAAGGAATTACCTTCATTACATCTTATAAAAGTATTTATTAAGATATTTTAAATGATCGAATTATTTTCCATCGTTTATTAAAATGAGAAACACTCATACATGCATTTTCTACAACGTACTTCAGAAAAGGAATTTATTAATATGATTAGAGCTACGAAGACGTATTACTTACTTAACTTTTACGATTTAATCAAAGAAAATATTCTACTATCTGAACTCATTATCAATTAAAAAATAAACGAGTTTTTTAATCAAAAACATGTTGACTTTTACATGATGTTCCGGTTAGTTTTCTTCACGTTTTGAGAAAATATATCATATTTGTTTCGCAAAATTTGCACAATATATCAACACATTATTTATGAAAAATAATAAATATATCAAGAAAATTATTTAAAAGATAGACCTAAATATAAATATAAATATCGATGAAAATAAAATAAAATAGTAGTATTTCAAAATGTGTTTATGCGTTGTTAATATTGTAAAAATAGCACTTATATTGTGCTATACTTTAATCAAACGACATAAAATAGAAAATTGAATTAAACTACCTTTAATTCATGGACAAAAATAAAATAAACTACTAAAAACATATTTTTATTAATATATTATTAAAACTCATACGACGAATTTAGAATTCCTAAAAATAATTACTATTTAAATAATACTCTCGAATCTGTAAAAAAAAATGTAGCAACAATTAGCAAATTCAGATGCGGCATTAAAAATAATAGAGTTGAAACTGAAAAACAATATTCAGCTAAAATGACTTGCTTTCGATACAATACAACATTCAACACCTTCCCCTTTAACTACCGGGATTAGTGTATGAACAACGGTTAAAACCAGGATTCTGCATAATGCCTCATAATGCTTTTAAGCCATAAAATCGAATTTTATCATAAGCTACCACAGAGATAGAAGGAGTCTGGAATATTCAGCACCAGATCGATCCATTTAATTAGACTTCATCTTTAAGAGTCAATGATGATCCCTGTTATTGCTTCCTGAATGATGAATATGCGCAGGTTTGAGATGTTGAATAACTGAGGTCCTATTTCCAGCTTTCGTCAGCAGTTGGTAAATAGGATGGATGTCATTCAACTCAACAGGGAAAAGGAAAGATTCATTGAAATCCCTGTCAACATGTCTGTTACTTAGCAAATAACAGATTTCGTAAACATCTCCTTAAATTATTCTTTTTGTTAATGGCTACTTATTTCATTATTTATATGGATTTGAAGTTTGGTTTATAAAGGTGCATGATAGAATCGTGATATTTAATTTCACAATTTCATAATGTTCATTGTTAAAATGATTTTGGTTTTGAATGTTAAAATTATGCGTTTGAATTTAATAATTCGCTATAACGATTATATTTCCAAACGAGACAGACATAACTTTTTAAGTTTGGTTAATGCAACTGACAGCTTCTATCTCTAGATTTGAACCTAAGTCTTGATATGAAGACTGATACACTTATTTACTATATTTATTTCGAATATTTTTAATTCCCTTTGAAATATTTCATATCAGTTTAGTCAATTATATAGTGCCCAAATATTTTTAGCTGATTATTTAAAAGCGCATCTTTGCCAAATATTTCAATTGGATTTGTATTACCAATAAATTTGTAGATAAGACAAAACAATTTTATTATTTCTAAAATTTTGTGAAATAAAATTCTTTTTGTAACAAATGATGAAATTAAAATCTTAGAAAGCTTCTAAGAATTATGAATTTTTATTCTTAAATATTGATGACGTAAGAAATATGTTATTAATTATTTAGAGCTAAAGCATAAATTTTAAATATTTTATCATTAAAGGGTTGCATATGTCATATTACTTTAACTATAATTTCCTGACAAATTAAATGTAATTAAATTTATTTTATTTAAAAGCATTTTTCTCTCGCTTCTAATTAATAAGAGCAATCAATAGATTAGTTATTCGTTTATTCATTTCTTATATTTTTTTCACAAGTATATGAAGAATTTTTCTGATCCGTAAACAGCTGCTTTGTTTCAAAATGTATTCTACATTTAAATGAATTAACATTTAATCGCATTTTGAATTTTTCTAATAGTAATATTGCTAATTTTTGAATCTCTATTCCTATCACAATTTCAAATTATTTCTAATTCATGCAACATTTAGAATTCAACTTTAAAGTTTAAAAATCTATTTAACGTGACAACGATCAGAAGCCTTCCATTGCATTTCATTCCATTTTCTTCTATCTCCAATATTATTTCTGACAACACCATTACACATTACTCATCCGGTTCCACCAATAGCTCATTAATGGAGCTGTCATAACGTCAGTTTTATTATTTTTCTCCGATACGAATTATTTGTTCAGTAGATCTCAAGCCAACAGACGACTGGATGCCAGCAAATGAGCTTCACACTTGTGTAATCTTTCAGATGAGACAGTGAATAATCATTCAGATGTATTAAATGTTTGTAAAATCAAAAATATATTTCAATTTTTCGAAAATCATATAAAGTTTAAATGGCTTGAAATATGAACTTGATTTTATTTCACAGTTATATTCTAATATTATGGAGATTTTTAATTTGCTAAATTTCAATATTAGATCTAAATTAAATGACTTGTCTAGATGACAAATTAGATGGTTTAGGGTCTATCTGTTCCCGTTTTCTTGCTTTAAAGACGTTTTCTGCTACATATTTTAACAACTATAAGAGAAGGTGTTCTGGCCCAGGGGTAGCGCACCTTCCCTTTGATCGGGGTGTCCGTGGTTCGAGTTCGAGTTAGGGCATGGTTGTTCCTTACCCTGTGTTTTATTTTTGAGGTGGGTTGAAGAATCCACCCCGGTAAAAAGGGGTTGTGCAAGCGAGTTTGTGAGTGTCAACTTCATATGAGTCAGACTTCTGTCCTAGGGTGATTAGGCCCTTTGCCCTCGAACACTGCTGTACAAACTTAACTTGACCATAAAGGAGGTTTGTCTGTGGGAGTTGTCATAAGTAACAACAACAATAGTAAGCAAAAAACCCATTTGTTTATTAAATCCAAGATTTTGATTATGAACTAAATTTTATAGAGTAATAGATAACATTTTATGACCTTCAGAAAGCAAAATCAGAAAATGAAATTTTAAAAACATACTGTAAATTTTTACATTCATTCATGTATGCAATTGACTAACTGGAAGAATTGATATAAACATCTCATTTAATGATAATACTTTCAATCATAAAAAGTAATGACAGTTTAGTTCAAAATTTGTTTAAAATAAATTGGAAAGTAATTTATTAGAAAAATTAAAGGATTCTAAATGTTTTTATGTACGAAAGATTTTAAGTATTCGGATAAGAAATAAGCAATTTACAGGAAATCTCAGACACCATTCATTAATTTCTGTAATTAGCTCATGTATAACATTGCAGACAATATAAGGATAGATGTTGCATTCACATACATGTTATCATAGTCAATTGAGAATAAACATACTCATACACAGGCATACGTATGCACGCAAGCACGCATACACGCGCGTACACAAAGTGGTTTTTCTTATACAGAATCGTGACTTTATTAAATTATCGTATGTCAGATACGTATGAGAAGTATTTGACTTTTTCAAATTTCACATTTCTCTTACCTAATAAATTTTTATAAGAAATTAGGTAGTGCACCAGTAGTAGACCTGACAAAGTGTTTTCGAATTGTCTTAAATAAATTATATCTCCTTCCTCTTACCCAAATGAAATATTGAACCCTGTGTAAGTAGATGGATAACATATAATTTTTACCAAACCACTTTTTTTTTCAGGCTACTGCACATGAGTGCTTTAGGATTTGCGGTGTAATGAAGTAACCCGAGTATGCAATTTAGATATCTTTTTTTTTTTATCTGATTGAATACAAAATTTGAAAAAAGAATATAATTTTAGCAACAGGATCACGTACTAAATTCACATATACGAAGATAAAGATAATATTGTTACGGATTTAGTTCATCACTACTACTGCTAAGTTCGTAAATTAACCGGGTTCTTTTGTAGTAAGTAAACAATCAGCATGCCTCAGTAGAAAGCAATGTAAACGTTCATTAAACACAAATGAACCAACGCACAGATGATGAATGCAATGACGACAACTATATGCGGTTGAGACGTACACGCAGGCCATCACATAGCAGCACGGTACACACAGCAAATAGTAGCCTACAAGTAGTATTCAACCACAGTACACAAGGCAGAAAAACAGATTTTAGCAGAAGGGGAGATCCTGGGAACTTCGTTCTGCTGTTTTACCAAACGGCCGAAATTCTTTACTGCCTCCTCACTTTAGCTGTATCCAACTGCCTCCTCACTTTAGCTGTATCCAACTGCCGACTCACTACCACCATTTGGCTACTCTACACAAAATTTGATGCTGCTTCCACAATAGACAATAGGACTTGGCTTACATCTCAATTTTACTCACTAGACTAATCCGCCATTGCTTCGTTATATTCTCGATGACACGCTTTTTGACTCCGATTGATTACGACACATTGCAACTTGAGAGTGTTCCCCTTTTATAGTTCCCGGAATATGGGTCAAGAACCATCTGCGCCAATCATGCGTATCTCAGTTCCTATTGGATGAATCGTTAAAACTCTCGAAATTTCTAGCATTATCTATTTTGTCGTCAAATTATTAGCTAAATCGTCAAATGGTCTATCAAGCTCTGGAATTACTGGTTCGCTACACTAACAACCTCCAATTCAATATCGATACTGCTACGTTCTGTGGTAGCGGGGTGGTCGGTTGTATACAAGAAGAAGAAGCCGCCAATTCAGATGATTTTAAATCGATCTTTCCACAGATAGAGCTTACCATGTCGGGAAACAGCATTATAGGTTTGTAACATTATAATATATTTATGTATTGTATTTATATTAAGATTCTATACGTAATATAATCAATCAAGCGTTTTATATTTCATATTTATAGTATTCATCAATATATGGGAGAAACAGACAAGCGGGTGAATATCCTATGTATAGAATTCGCAGATATTTGATTGAAATCTACAAGTTTGGCGTAAAGACTACATCTTAAATTTCATCTTTCTAACTCAATGAGTTTTTGAGTTATCGTATTCACAGATGGACATAATACATATATTCTGTCTGCATCATAGAATATATCTGTAAATATACTATACTTAGGGAATACTGGAATGCAGATATTCGCCAAATTCCATTACTTCAATCTTTTGAGGATTTCTGTATTTCCTCTTTGTAGACATGAAAAAGAAGTATAAAATCGGTTTTGGAAATTCGGAGACATAAAATCGGATATATGTTTGAGAAAATATGCATTAGTAAGATATATGTATTACTTTCCGAATGTTTTGTTTTAAAAATTCAATGATTTTTTTTTCTGTTAGAAATCTGAAATTTATTCGCAGAAACAAAATGTTTCAACAATATTAAATTCCAGCTAGATACTAGCAATGAAATGTTACATTTATTTTGCAATTATCAAATTTTTGTATCAAGTTTTCGAAAAAATGAAAGAAACTATTATTTTCTGCCCAGAAACAACATCAATAGTTTTTAAATCTGGAAAAGAAAAAAGTACAAATTATAACGGCAATCCCAATACGATGCTGTTATCCATCACCGATCATATGAAATATGATGCCATGTTGGAAACAATCTTATAGAGTGGAGATGCATTTAAAAATTATATTCATCCGCCTTCAACAATGCATGTTTTCTCAACAAATGAGAGTACTATTTTGCAATGTAATCGAATAATAAACACAGAGCAGGACTTCATTAGCTAACAAAGCGGTGAAATAAATTGATAAAATCTGTCCTGCTTTTGAGGTAGGCGGCAGCATTACTTTCGTGCTTTAAAGTCTTATTTTTACTGAACAAGAACTCGTATTTTCCCCCGATTCATTGAATTATGCTACTTTTTCCAGAGTGTGATTAAATAGAATAAAATATTTTATGCATATTTATTCAGTTAATTCTTAGTTTCTTTCTAGTAGGTCTTTTTATTTTCTAGTTATATCACATTCTTAGTGCCGAGCGAATACCTTGAATGACTATTTAATTGAGGTATGAGACAACATAAAGTTGTGATTTTTATAAATGGCGCTGTCAATTATTAAGAAGCAATAAATGAATAATTTGAGCCCTTTTGCTTATTACTAATCAAGCATTGTTGAAAATTGAATAAACTGGAATTGGATTTGAAGAGTTTAATACAAATTCCCATATATGAATATTTTTAAAGAGATAAAAGATAAGAAAGATATCTCTAAAATGTTCTTATAGAAAATCTGTAATATCTTTACAGTACTTTTCAAAAAATTACAAAACTTTATATTGTTTCAATTTGGACAAAAATTTTGCAAGAAATGTGAACTATTCGATAGTTTTAAATATTCTTTTAAATAATAAATAGTTAATTGTTTCAATTCTATGAATTACCGTAGAACTTGAATAGATTAATTTAGTTTTAGTTTAGTTATATTAAGGTCCCATTTTAAAGCAACACGAGAGCTATTTTGGGTCGGACTTCGTCATTTTGAACCATGGTCAGATGACGAGGACAACACCTGACCTGGCACACCCCTCTCCACACCACACCAGTGGGAGAACGTTTGGCCTGACAGATTTAAAGTGAAAGAGGCCCCCTCAGACGACGGTTCTTCGGTGGAATCTAGTCTCGAACCTGAAACCCTCCGGTTCCGAAGCCGAGACCTTACCACCAGGCCACCGCGGTCCTAGAACTTGAATAGAATATTCTGCATTGTACGGAAAAAATAGAAATGTTTCAATAAAAATTATTTCATTTGAAATAAACTTATAATTAATTCTCAATACATCATAATAAAACAATTAGATAAAAAATTGCAAAATCAATGGTTATTCTAAAATATATTTCTATAAATATATAATATATTTTTATAAACATCTTTAGTATCTTTTTTCAGTCTTTTCAACTTTCTGCACTTTAATCAATTCATTTAAGAGCACTGACTTTCATGAAAATGCATACCGATATTTAAGTTAAATGTAAAATTTTATTTAAAATTCTATGAAATATGCAGTCTTCTCATAATATATTTTATTCTTGACTACTTCCAATGGTTTTCTTTTGAAAAATAAAGGATCTATTTATTTCAAACAGTAAATAATCTATTTCAATACGAATAAGCAAATCCTTTATGATTAATTGACATAAGATAGCATTACAAGAATGGGTAAATAGTGATAAACTGAATTTTAAATACAATATTTTAATAAATAGTAAAAGTAAAATAAATATACCATTTCCAGTTCTTAAAGATCCAAAGTGAAACAGATATTTGTTCCTACTCTAGGGACATCAGATCTGTTATTAAATACAAATTCTTTAAATATTTACATTCTTTACTTTAAAATGAGTAAACACCGTTATTTTGTTAGGAAATACTGATTTTCTATTACATTAATACAAGTTTACTGGCGAACTTTTCGCTAACTGAATTTCAAATGGAATGCAAACGAATGTTTGAAAAATATAATAATTACTCTATTAAAAATTTTAAAAAGGCATGATGATACTCCTAGGATTTCTGTAATGAATGAAATAGATGGAATCAGGTTTGAAAATTCATATGTTTCACATAAAAGAATAGTTTATTCGAATAACATCATATTTTATTCTAATATGAAATTTATTATAAAAAAGTCTTTATTTATTTTCATCAAACTCAAAATTAAATTAACTCATTTAAATCAATTTTATAATGTCTTAATTATTTTTGTCATCTACATAATACCATGAAACCAGCGAGCAATCATGCATTTACTCTTTTTTTCTATAAAATATTCCTTCCTAAATATCATATTCCTTTACTTATTAATGATTTATCTTTCATAATTCCTTAATTAAAGCTGCTTCATAATCTTTTTTATTCAGTTTAATGATGGAAATTTTTTGTTATTTCAGCGCAAGCTATATAAATAGCACAAAGACATATCTTCAAACTAAGGAAATATTCACAAATCCTTAACAATGCACTGTGTGATTAATTGAAATTTTAATATCTTTTACTATACAAACTATTCTAATTTTAAATCTATGTGTTGTCCGGGATGTGTAAACAATTTTTTATTTGATTAGTCTTTGATTGAACGATTTAGATTATTAATATTAATATAACGGTTTGTATTATTAATATTTAAGAACGAAAGCTTTTTCCCTTAAAAGAGTGCAAAAACTTTAAAATTAGCGATTTTTTTTGTCAGTTTGATTACTAATTAAAAAAAAAATTACTTATACCGGCTTTCTGGCCTAGGAATGGCACTTCTTCCTCATAATCCGGGTTCTAGGCCTTTTACGAGCGTTATTGTTCTTTACCTGTATTCTATCTGTAAGGCGAGTAAAAGAACCACCACCCCTATTAGAATGTTAAGCGAGTTTTGAGAGTCATCTTTATATGAGATAAAGTCGTACCGCCAAGTGCTCAAGGACCTTTACCTTCAGAAACTAATGTACCCCTCTTTCCTCAATACCATGTTTTGGATTGCTTTGGTATTCCATTTAAGAGAGGCCGGGGATAAGTAACAGCAGGAACAACAAATACTTGTGTAGTTTTTAAAAGCCTCTAAAAGCCAAAGTCAGTTAATACCAGTTAAATTAAATAATTTACAAGCAATATAAAATCAAGATAACTGAACAACATTATCGTCGTTTCAATAATGTACTGATACTCTAAAAAGAAAATCCATAAATCTAACTTGCAATGTTTCAAAAACACCAAAAAATAAATTCATTTAGTGTTAGAATCTATTTCAGTATTTAATTTCAAATTTTGGAAAATAGTGGATGAATTTTTTCTATATATTCTTCCTAAATTCATAAACTCTTTTAATAATACTGCTATATATTTATTTGTTTTTGCAAGTTAGTTCATTCAAAAATGAAAAATCAGCAACCAAAATTTTGGGCCAGATGATTTTATAAGCTTTAACGGTTGCTTTGAATGTATGTCTTCTTAAATCTAGAACAATTTAGAATAAATGTTTGTAATAAATAATAAGTTTAAAGTCAAGTATTAAAAAATAAATAAGCAATGAATCCGGCCTGAGGGCTTTCTCAAGGGTAATCGTCAGGCAGGGATTCAAACCAGGGATTTTTTCTATGAGACGTCCGACTTTCGTACGACATATTGATCCCTCGTGACCCAGAAATCCCAGAAGAATGAAGTTTTAGAGATAAAATTGTATTTAAAAAATTGAAATACACAATCTTTATATAATAGTGTCAAATCATTTTCAATTCAAAATAAATCACAGCAAACCAGACAACACAAGACCATAAAGCCAAATTCATCAAAATATGAAGGCAGAATACTTCCCAAATGGAAAAAGAATCTCTAAATAAGTTATATATGCCTATCTTGTTTGCTCATATGGAACTTCATCTTAAGCATAATTTTAGCGCCATATATTGAGTTAACGGGAATAAGTTAGAATTTATTTAAATGTGTTCTTATCATTACCTCAATATAACAAAAGTTTTTGTGAAATTCCTTAATATTTAAGATTTTTTAAGCAGACTATTAGTTGCTTTAATGTAAGAAATTTTGTTATTACATTTTTTTTTATTTATGTTAAATTGTTAATATATTAAATTTTTAAAATTTAGGATTGGTATCAAATTTAAAATTTAATTTAGAATTTACGAAAATAGTAGTAAATATTTTACACATATTCATCCTAAATTCACTTAAAAATTTTAAATAATGCTTTACATTTATTTGTTTTCTCAAGTTAGTTCATTCAGAAATGAAAAATCAGCTCCCAAAATTTCGGACCAAATGAATTTATAAGCTTTAACTGTTGCCTCGAATATATGTCTTCATAAATCTCATTGAAATTTCGAATAACTGAGGGGATAACTACTCATCGATTGGAGAGACATGTCGAACCATCCGTAATGTAGGGTAACCTGACAAACACCGGAAATCCTAATCAGTCGTTCCAATTCGCACTTGAGCGACAGTCATGCACCACAGGGGGAGGTAAATTCTACGTAAGATCTCAATTGATCAGCAACGCAAACCTGTACACATTTAACATTCAGGAAGCAATCATGGGGACTAACATTGACTCTTAGGGTTGAAATCTAATTAAATGGACTGGCCGGTGAAATAGCTAATCCGCCTCGTTCCCTTCGGCTATATGGATACCCATGATTGAATTCAAGGACTGCTTGCAAGCATGGCAGATTATACAGAAACAGGAATGGTGATCCCTGTCTGTGAGCTGACCTTGGTGGTGAAGGTAGGTCATTGACTGTGGATTGAAGGACAACCAACTAATATGCATAGTCTCATGCTAATCCTACTTATATTTTTGTCGAACAAGTTGAAAAAATAGCAACATTAACTTTTAGGTATTATATATATATATATATATATATATATATATATATGAGATAAAAGTTCCAAGTTGAAATGGTCATAAAACTATTGGTCCAAAAATTGTCAGATTTGGTAAAATAGCTTATTTTTTAGGCTGCGGCGACCCAAACTCGAAAAATTTCCATTGAATACGGCGTTTTGTGTTAGAAGTCAAAAGATGCTTTCCCCTTCTTTTATGGGCGGTTGTTGAAGATAACCTCTTCGATTTCAACCACCTGGGATTTGAATGGGTCATCTATCCCTTCCTTAGTAAGAGGGTTGCTTTTTTTTTGCGGTTTCGTCTCTGCTGAACCCCAGAGAAGGCTTTTAATCGCAGTTTTTTTTCTCCTGATAATTATTTCATGAATTCTGTAGAAGAAAATATTGCATTAAGCATTATGACAATAAATAAATTGCAAATACGATATCCGCTGGATAGTTTAGTACATTGAAAAAAATTTTTCAAGTGTACTTAAAATTAAATCAATTTCTCAAGCATTATTGATGCTACGAATTTAACTGACATTGTTTGAACACATAATTGTGAATTTTATTTTTATAATTTTAACTCATCAATTTTAATAAAATGCAACGATATATATATATATATATATATATATATATATATTATATATATATAAATTTCTGCACAAAATTTACTGAAGTAAGTAATCTGCAGATTTAAGGCAATTAGTATAACCAACAATAAAGTAAGACTTGAAATGGTTTACTTAGAGTTCGATACATAAGTTATGATTCATAAATTAAAAAGTTTAGAAATGAAATTAAATTGAAAAGTTATATTGTTTAATATTAAATTTAAAAGTTTTAAACTTTGTTTTTGAATATCTTTTTTCTGTATAACATTCTCGATTATTAGCATTCGTTATTCAATACGAGTATCTTTCCTGAAAAATGGTTTAAATTATCTTTGAGAAATGCTTAGAATTAAATCTAGAATTCCTGACTTTTTTTATGCAGTTTTGTTTTCTTTCAAAGCAAATATTTCCGGTAGAGTTTGAGTGACCTTTATTTCAGTAGACTGAAATAAAGGTTTAAGATTTTAATGTTTCTTTTCTGTTACTTGAACGCATAGAGAAATCAATTATTATTTTGCTAGATTTTATCAATCTCCTTCAATATTTTAAAACTTTCTAACGTTTACAGAATTATAAAATATTAAATCAATCGTTTTCACAAATAATGATGAAACCAAGAGTTTAATTAAACATCATAACCGGAATATATTTCTAGCAGAAATATATCGATTTCAAGTACGAAAATTTAAAACTGAAAAAAAAAATATGTAGATAGCATTTCATCTTGGACACCAATTACCTTCATTTCACCATTGCACGATACGAAACATCAAATAATGCTTGGTTCAAATATTTATCATTCGATTATATGGACTGAACTATAAACATATACCAATATAAAGTTGTAAATTTTTTGCATAAATTTTTTTAGTTGTTAAGCATTGTTTTGTTTAGTGACAAAGGAAGTCTTTCTAACCAATTCTTGCTTGAAAGCAAACATTTTATTTCATTTTTATCAATTAAAAGAAAGAATTGTTTTATTTTCCAAAGCATAATTTTTGTTGTAATTGCAGTTAATAATTTAAATTTTAGGGCTGAAAAAAAGTTGCATTAATTTTTATCAAAATATATTTTAAAAAAAATATTTTTCTCTAAGGAGTGTCTTTTTTTTCTTCATTTCATTTTTATTTCGAAGGAATGAAGTAATGATTTTTAAATGAAGGAACGGAGGAAAAGAACAATGTTTTCAATCGAATACTAGTCACAAACGAAATTTTGCTATCTCATTCTATAGCGCCCTAGGACGATTAAAAAGGAATGTCACCAAAACACAGTTCAAAAGATTCATTGTCGCCAACAGCGATTACAACAGGGATTCCCGACCCTAAGGGGCACGACACATTTACGGAGGAAGTTTTATCAGGCAATTACGGCTCAGCTGGGAAGCTGAAGTGGGGAAAGGAAATCCAAACTCGTTGCTGGTACAACAGTTGTACCGAGCCGTACGGAAAGGTAAAAAAAATCTTGGTACAACTGTTGTACCAGCCTTAAGCTAGAGGTTAAAGGGGTCTTTAACATTTCTTTTCAGTCAAAAAAGTTCAAGCACTCACCACCAAAAGGGAAATGGCACTATATGTAATATTGTTAAGCATAAGATACGAAAACATCGGCATAAAATGTGTTTAGGTCTTTTCTGAAGAATATTACAAAGCATGTTCAACGTGGAGTCTACCGTTTCCTGAAAGCAATTCATACACCATTGCTGAATTCTCAATAGTAGTATTTACCATTTCAGGAAGAATATTATGGATATGCTGAAGTATCATATTTTCAGTTCCGCCAAATTGTTTAGATTATCACCATAAACAGAACTTCTGAGGTAATACACACTTAACATGCTTTTTAACACGTTTGAAACGATTAAACGCGTTTAAAAGCAGTGTCGTCATGTCCTATTTTCTTTAACAATATTGATAAAGATCCTTTTCGCACCTGGTTATAAACTTTTTGTACTTTTTTGTGGGGAGAGGCAGGAAGGAATTTCCCATGAGCTCTTTTAAATTATTACCAAGTCTGATAACATATGATTCAGTTTTTCTGATCATTTCATTGTGGAACTTTAATTGTAATTACCTTGTACATAACAGAAAACAAAATATTTAAACAGTATGCTATATTTCTTAGTTCATTTGACTGGCATACTTCATTTGGATGACTGATTGTATTATATGCAATTTGAACTGTTTTTGTAAATGTAGCAATATTTCAGCTATTGTAATTTTTAAGTCTATACAAAAAATATTTACTCAAATATTAAAATTTTGATTGAACATACTCTTTTTTATAATAAATGATGTCATTTATTCAAAAACTAAAATAAAACTGAAATATGTTATGGTAAGGAACATATTGTGATTCGGACAGAACGGAAGAAACATATTGGGAAATACGCAGATAAACAATCGTTTATTACTGATAATTTACTGTCCTATTGTTTTTCGATCTTGCAAGACCTATAATCGTGGCAATTTTAGAATGGAAAAACAAAATTAAATTTCGGCATGGCAATTTAAAGATATTATTTAATTAAAAATATCCTTTTTTGTTAATTAAAATTATCAAAGTTTTTATTAATTAAAAATTGTGGAAAATTCTTGTAATATATATTTCAAATATTTACCGGAATGCAGTCGTTGACTGTAGGTAAACACTTTAACCTATTCATTTTCTTAATTTTCCTAACCCTCCGATCCTAATTGTAATATAATTCAATAAAAATCTGAAAATTAATTAATTGCATTTTCAATATTAATACTAATGCACAATGTAACCGTATATTCTAAATAAGCAAGATACATTTTACCATTTGAAATTGATTTGCAAAGAATGTAGGTTATGAAAGAGAAATCTGATGGCATACGAGAGATATCACAGACGAAAATGCTGTGTTTTGGTGAGTACCTATCTGCAGAGTAGTATCATCCAATTTCATCAGGAAGTGATTCTAATCAACCATCTCGTAATTTACAATGTTGATGGCTTATTCATCAGATATTGAAGCACAATAAAAGATACAAAAAATTGATTATTATAATAAGTATTAAATCACATTATATAATTAATTTTAACTGTGAATATAAAAAATATGATAATATCTAAAGTAGGGTTTGATGAAAAATATTGCGAAAAAATAAACTATATATATTTTTTGATGATGATGTCGTGTCTGCGTTACAATGGAGAAAAAGGTGGAGTAGCTTCATAGAGTAAGGACTCCTGAACATTCATGGGCAGATGCCTAACTTCTATCTCATAAACAGATGCTATACACACATTTGCTTGCATATTCCCTTTTTTTAGTGAGGCATTTTCACACTCCTCACAGATAGAAAACAAGGAAAGATCAATCACGTACGAACCAGAACGTTCAGAACACAGGAAAAAGCGCATACCTAGGCCAAAACGTCTGCTTTGGTTTATTGAAATAATAAGTCGTAAAATATTTTTTTAAAACTTAATTTTTAGTCTTATTTTATTAAACTTGGGATTCATATTAATAAAATATTGTGCAGAGGGGTATTAACTCATATGCCTAGGACCTCTTCTGCATATAATTATTTTTTCTTTGAAAAACTTTCTTCAAAGAAATGCGATTTAACATTTTTCTTTTTCCTTTTAAAGAAATTATTTTGTAATAACTATCCATCTCTCAGACAATATACATATAATATCAGATATATTCATTTTGGCAAATTTCCTCCTTAGTCATCCTCTGACTAAACAATTTTAAAAAAATGATGAAGAAACGAAATTAGGAAGCGGGAAATATATAGAATGTTTTGAACTTCATAAATATGTCGAACTCCCATCTATTAGAGATGAACCTTTCTTTAAAAGTTCAATATTTACCTGGCTTTTTAAAAAAGAAACACTTTTATTTTTAAAATTCGAAATTATTAAACAAATGAGAAAATGTTTTTTTTGTGTATGATATCAAGCATATATGTTTAGGTTTACAGCAATCCGGATGGATCATATTTTTCAAGAAATTCTTTTTTAAAAAAAGCTGAAATTTTTTTTGTATAGAAACAGAAATTCCCACTCACCTAATCTCCCTACTGTGGGTATCTTTTTTCGATTTATTCATGGATAGTAGCAATAATGCTCTCAAAATGAGATAAAGTTCATGTGAGCAGCAAATTTACAGGCGAGTTAAGTGGAATCCGATGACTTCAATTCTGGTAGAGGATCTCCATGTAATCAAGTTACCCTGGCATGTAACATTTTTTATGAAAAATATTCGCTTGGACTTTAAAATGTTAGGGAGGAAAATTTCAGGAAGAATTTTTAGGAAGATTTGATGGTCATCAACAGAGATTACTTCTGTGGAGAAATGGCAATGACTAGAGAATTAAGTCTTCGTTCTCTACAGAGAAAATAGGTTTCATGTTGAAATGTAAGAAATATAAGCAAGTCTTTGGCATTAAATATTAAAATTTCATTTAAAAATTAGTCTCTGATACCTGTAAATTTTAAAATTCCATATTTTGTGTTGTTTTATATTCTTAAAATGATATTAACATATATTCTTACTCGGAGTTGCTTTTAATTATTTATAAGATGCGTTTTCCTTCTATTGCAGTTATGATTTTTACTAAAACAATAATCAGCATTTTGGAAAAGATCACTATGTTCTTTATGCTTTTTTTATTTCAATCAAACTTTTCGACTTAAAATACAAGCACTAGCAATAGCAGTTATTATATTTAAATTTAAAAATTAAGCTCCATTATTTATAAAATATTAGTTGTAAATTCCATACTTTTCAGGATTAATTGATTTTACCTTTTTATGGATTTTTTTTAATTGACTTGCTTATATTTTTTTTTTACTTATTTATTCCTTATTAATAACATGCAGCTGTATTTTGGGTAGAAATTTATGTCCCGTAATAAATAATAATCATCCTATTGAAAATGATAGCTTTTATTATTTATTGTTCTCTTTAAAATGCATGCTTTACTCTAAATTTTATTTTCGAATGCTAATTTTTTTTTTCTTTTCAATATAATAATTTCTGCACAAAATTAGTTCAATATTGAACACTAAATTAAGAGAACTGGGAAATTAAGTTCAGAAAGAATCTATTTTTATAGCATTCGTTACTCAAACAATAGTTTTCAAGAATATTTTTCTATATTTGTCGCTAAATAAAAGAGCTAGAAATAAATGATTTTGGCTCTTGTTTTTTGAAATAGTCGTAACCAATTACCAATTGTACCCAATTTTGAAATAGTCATAAAAAAGTCTAGCTACTTTCATTACCTTTTCTTTATAGATGGATTATTAATTAGATTTTAATTTTTTTATTTATCAATGAATTTATGATATATTAATGGTAAGGAATATTGATTATTTCAGATTTACAAATCTAACTAAAATATTTTAACTCATTTGAGAATCAATAGATAATTAATCTGAGTGTACTGAATTTATGTTGCTGCAAAAATATTTTATAGCAGAAAAGTAAATAGGATTTTTTAAACAAATCAAATTTCATTACCGTTCCTACATTATGAAAGACAAATTTTAAATTCACAAAATACATATTAAATGATTTTTTAAAAAATATGAATTCTTTAAAACTAATCTTTTATGACTTTGAATGAAGAAATACACATTTTACATTCAGAGTCATTGTAAATTTTGGATTAAAATTAATTTTTCAAAATTATTAATTACATTTAATAACATACATATGAAGTTGTTTCGTTCATCACATTGCTTTGACATTTATTATTTAATTAAGATGATACAAATCAAATATGTTTTGGTATGTTTGATTGAAACTGTTATTTTATTTTTCCGTTTACCTGATTAGGAAGAACAAAATTTTGATAACACAGGACGATTTTATTATCCTGCCTGAAATCAAAATAAATTCATCGTGCTGTTTGTGTTCAAAAGCAGAAAATGTTAACAAAAAATACTGATATTTCAAAAGCTCCAGGAAATATTTATAAATATCATAATGATTGTTTATGCACAGAGTGGAAATAATATTTCTGATTTTTAAAAAATTTATCTTCAATGTATTGGCAAAGAAAATAATTGAGTCATCAATGAGATTCCATTCTAACGGGAAGAAATTTCTTTGACTTCCTAATAATGAAACTCCGGTGCAATAGGGATTGAGCTGCTAATATTGTTTCCCAGCACGAATAGAGCTACCGTAAGAAAGATTTTTACTCTCAGCCTTGACTGATTGGGTGTCGGATCAGTGATTTCGATAAACTTATGATTGGCGATAAACTTCGTGACCATTTGGCAATTTGACGATTTCCGCAAAAAAAATAGAGAAATAGACAAAAATAGACAAAATAAATAGAGCTCGAAACTTCGAGAAATTTATTTATCCGTCTAATAGAAACCGAGATACACCTTATTGGTTCAGTAACTTATATGCGCACATCCCGGAAACTATAAAAGACCGACAGTCTCAAGATACGATTTGAATCGAGAATTGAATTGGAATCGGGAAGCGAAGTCAACCATCAATCAATATCGGGTCTTGTGAGAAGTAATGAATCGGCAGCCAGCTGTGCAGCTAATGCGAGGAGACGGGATAAAGAAGTTCAGCCGTTTGGAGAGACCTACATGAGCATAGAGTGATTCTACGAAGATTCCCTCTCTTGCTAAATTCTGTCTGATCACTTTATATGTTGTGGTTGTTACTAATACAGCTTACGACTCGTAAGCTACTGTTTGCTGTAGCGTTCTGCTGTGTGTCCTCTTGTCTTCGTCTCAGCTGTATAAATTTGTCGTCTTTGTGTTAAATATGCGTCCTTGTTATTTTTATACTAAAGAAATCCTTATTGTTTTCATACTATATATCCACTACAAATGAACACCTGAGAATCTGTAAAAATAAAATAAACACGCGGAATAAAGGATTCAGCTATGTTTACTATAAAATAGTTGAAACTAATAGTCAGTTTATTTCCCTTTCCGTAACTTCATTTTTTGCAATGTTAGTTAGAAAGCAATTATTTGATTTTTATAATATATTGGATTTCTAACATTTTTCATAGTTAGTATGCAAATCTTACGACATCCCTGCCCTCACAGACACGCAAAATGTCTTACTCCGAATATGTTACTATATACAAAAATAATATATTACTATATACTACACTGTGTATTTATTTATATGAATATATAAATTTATTTGAAGACATAAAAAAATCAAGAAATTTTAGATTCGACGAGACCAGTAAGATTTATTTTTTATATTGTCGGTTATAATTTATTTTTAACTACATACTTTATATGCACGGTTTTAAAAACGGAGCAGAATATGCCGTTATTAATCTAAAAACTGTTTATGTTTTCTTACGATATAAAATGATGCGAAAAAGTACAATTTATTTATGTTATAACTCTTTTTCACAGTATAGAGATGGGTGATCACAATATATAATTCAATTACAAGACTTTAGTTTTAGTGAGGCTAGTTGGAGTTATATTTTATACAAATGGCTTCAAAAATGAAAGGGACACAGCAGCTATTAATCTAAAAACTGTTAACATTTCCCTCCTTAAATTCGAATCCAAAATAGTGTTAAGCTAAGCAAATTATTTACATTAACATTTTTGCTTATGATAAAAACTGATAAGATTTGGATGGTCACATGTATCATAAATGCTAATTATTATGTGAATTTGAATATTGTTTTGCAAACCATGATGTTATAAATTAGCCGTAATGAATTATTAATATTTTTTACAGTATTAAAATATTTAGAATTCAGTAAATTATCTCAATAGCTACCTATTTTTCCAACAGAAACATAAACGGAAGTAAAGTCAGTTGAAATTCATATCGCATCGTAATCCTCTAAAATATTAATGAGTATCAATTTACATAAGTTTAATCGGATTACAAGTTCATATTTTTACATTATTCTGTGTCTAAAAGCCCATTTCTTTATTTGTAAATTTTGTCATCATTCATTTTGTAGCAAAACTGAATATTTTCATAGAGGATTAGCAGGATTATACAAATTAGAATATTATACAATTTGAAACAGCTGTCCATAATATTTTTTCGAAAAATTAAAAAATTTTAGTTTAAATGTTGAAAAAAAAGAAAATAAAAAAGGAAATGATTAAATGGTTAATTTTAAATTCTTTAATGGATGGATGTTTCGATCATTTTTCCCTTTTGCAATTATGTGTATTATTATTAAAAAAAAAAAAAAACCGTTCCTGAATGTTCACTAAGACTGCAAAGCGAACTTGTTCCAAGCTCAACACTATTTTTAAAAAAATTAGAAATCATAACTGGGAAATCATAATCATCTTTATGCTGGGCATTTTTTTATGTAATTTTATTTACTGTTCCTAAAATAACATATTATTTCTAGCTTATTGCAATAACTACAAAAGTGATATTTTAGACCATTTCGTCGATATTGAAATAATATAAACTTTTTTACGTTGAACTTTACATACTGAGGACATTATATGGCAATATATAATGATATGGAATGTCATGTAATACTTAACAGTACTCCATTTTCTTTTATAACTATTTAATATAAAATGGTTTCCCTTGCGAATTACCACTTCGGTCAGTAATACACACTCAATTTACTCTAAATGAAAATGCGGTGTGTATTAGTTAGAAAAGATGTATATAATTTAGAATTTAGGCATCAAATTAGCCAATAATTCTACGGTCATTGTAAATACATTATAAAATAAATGAAAAATATGCCTAACGCACTCATCTGTTGAAATCAAGATGGACTTCAATGCCTTTTTAGAGAAATATTTAAAACATTAATTTAATATTTATTGCCAATAATTTATTTTTTGAAAAATTGTTTGTGATTGAAAAGGAGATAAATATATTTTTATTGCGGTTTCATTATATTTGAGATATCTTGAACTTTAATATTTTTATTTATTACTGAAATTTAAAATTTTTATAGTGTTTTCCAATACTATGGTTAAAATATTGTAGAATTTGTTCTGTTTAATTTCTGTCTTTATGTCGTTATTTCTATAATTTTTGTAAAATATAATATTCAATATTATAAAGTACAATTATTGCAATAGATAATTTGAGTGAAAATCTTACAATTCTGTTAGAATTAAGTCATTATTTAAATGTATGTAATGCTCATTTAATTCTTTAAACCTTACTTAAAAAACATTTTTGAAGAATTATTTATCAGCAATGATGTACATTATGACATAATTTTACTGAAATATTCCTAAGTACCAAATATATTTTATGATATTTTGAAAATATTATAGAACATTCCAGGCCTGCTGGAAATAGAATGTAGTTATTTTATTTCCATTATTGGAATTATCTTGCTTCCGGTGTTTTTCTTTGCAATAATCAGAAAATTCCACAAATTGAAATATCGAGTCAGAAATAGATTAACCAATGATGGGAAAGCAACAAATATATTTATTTATATGAAATATTATTGCATAATTCAAGAGACTAATTCATTATATGTTATTTTTTTAAACAAATAGCTGATGTTTAAAATTGGCCATTTGTATATCTAAGTTATCAGGTTGCAAGAGAAACAGCATGACTGATGAAATTTTTTGCTCGTCAGGCGAGATGTTAGATAAAAACCATTCTATAACTAAGTCAATTAATAATCTCACACATTTTTTAATAACTTCTTGTAAAAACGTTAGAAATATTTAGTTTTTTTATATACTTGGTCTTATGTAATAATTATTAACAATTCCCTTTATGAATTTTCGAACATGGGAATTATTAAAAAAATAGGAAACATCTATCTATAACAGAAAAATTGAAATAAAAATGAAAAAATGCGGGGTTGAATTTTCAAAAAATGTAAGAATATTTGATTTTATAGCAAGATATATTTAAAATGATATCCAGCGACTAGGACCATTTCATAATAAATGTCAGTAATAATAAACAATGAATTATGGTTTTAGATATCCTAAAAAAGAACCAAAATAAACTATCTAAAGAATCTAAGTCGTCATATGAAAGCTTTGCTTGCAAGTAATCCCTCTTAAATCCTCTATCTGGACATAACCATCTGTGGCGTGAAAGCAACATTCGGTGAAGGTGATTCCAGATATTGCTTCCTGGTCTCTGCGCTATTTGCAGCAATGATCTCCCCCCCCCCCTGCATCGAAGATTCCAGATAACTGTCGGCGAATTTTTGTTGCTGTTTCCTTTACTACATTGCAAGAGGCATGATAAAGTTTTACGGCATCCCCGCCGGAGGAGTTTAGCCTCTCTAAAGCTTCGTCGTAAAGACGTTTTGTTTCAGGAATCGAGAAAAAGGGATATATATTCGACAGCAAGACGCATGGTAAATTTCTGTTTTTGTTGCGGTCTTGAAATGTTTGAGTTCATACAGTCTAAATTTTATGCGTCTAAAAATATTTTGTTTGAAATGGTTGTAGGTTAGAAAGAAATAAAAGAATCTAAGAAAAAAGAATAAATTAAAATGAGCAATCATGCATAGTTTTTACTTTGAATTTCGTATTCAAATATTGATAATATTCGAATATTGATCATAGTTCAATGTATTTTAATAATAAAATGATAAAATTAGATGACGAGGTAATTTTTTATTTCTAGAATCTCCATGAAAATAATTATTTTGAATAAGGAAGGAACATTTAATTCTTTGGAAGTTAATAAATTTCAACAATCAATTCTTTCTTTTTAAGGAAAAAAAGCATGTAATTTTTATCTGTTTTGAGTATTTTCAAAAACGTTAAATTAATCCAATGCAATGCAGCTGTGTCATGGCATAAAAACGAAAAAAAAAAAATGAATTTTTAATCAAGTTTGAAAAGTTTAGAATGAAAGTGGAAAAGGAAAGAATCAATGGAGTATAGTATATATATTATGACTTGCATAAACGGAAGTAAGTCAAAAGTAATTTACTTATTTATAATTGTATAGTTAATAATTGTATATTTTAATTATATTTATGTAATTTATATTTAATTATATTTACGCTATTTTAATATATTTAATTATAATTACATTTAAGTTTGTTAAGCACTTTATCTGTTAAACAATTTTATAAGATGGTTTTAAGGTGTTATGGATGATTGAAAATATTAAATTATATATTGTTGTAGACATTCATTAAAAACATCCATCCATATTACAAACCATTTCATGAGGATGTTTTTTAAATCCATGCTGTTTTCGAGGTATCTTTGAATAAGTCAAAATTCAGACTTATTAAAGATATTTTGAAGCTTAATAATAGTAGGAAATTGATGAAATGAAAGATATTAATTTTAGAAATTCAATCTGAATATTCTTCCGGCTGTTCAAATAATGCTGGGAAATATAGATATTTTTTACAAATTAAGTTTTTTTTCATCGTATAACAACCATTTTAAACAAATTCCAGACAGACAGACACCGAAACAAATATTTCTGATGTTTATTGAGCAACATACAGAAATAAGATTATATGAATCGCAATAAGTTACCAGATATATCAGAATGTTACCATGTATACAGAAATATCTGGACTTTTAAAGATATATTAAATATTATTTTGTATTCGATAAGTAATAATTATTTTCATTTTTTTCTCTTGTGAATTAATTGGGAATAATAAAAGAGAATTTCACTTTACAATTTTATCTGTTCTGTTTCATCAACAATTTGAGAAATGATGATATCGTGTTCTTGTTAACACGGAAAGGCGATGTAGTAGGTCCTGAGGGTTAAGACCACTCAGACCCGAAAACAGAAGTCTAACTTCTGGATCAAATGAAGATGAAACATGCATTCACTTGCACAGCCCCTTTTTACAGGGGCTTTCACGTCCCTCACAAATAGAAGACAGGGGAAAAACAGCTATGCCCGAAACAGGACTCGATTCAGGAACGCCCAGATGAAGGAGAAGACGCTCTACCCCTAAGACAGGATTCCGTCATTATGAGAAATTATATTACTGTTCATATAGTGGTTGATTTTTTTCTTGAGCATTTAAAACAACAATAACAAATAAAATATCAATGATTTAGTGAATTCTAAAAGAAGCGGAAATAATTATTCTAAATTTTGTTATGTTTTCATTCACGTTTGTTTATTTAATATTAAGATACTTTGTTTTATGATGTGGTATAAGGCTAAAAATATGTAGTTCTTGAAATTTTCCATCCGTTTAACTATACTTCTTCATTAAAAACAATTTAAAAATCTTTTGGTTATCATTGGTATATCTTATTTTAAATATAAAGTATCAATGTCCCATCAATAAATATTTAAATCTCATCAGACAAATTTACGTAAAGCGAGAGCGTATTGTTCAAAATTATATATATATATATATATATATATATATATATATATATATAATAAGTTTTCTAGATCACGCTATTTATCATGGAATGGTATGCAAACATGATGCCTAAGTATATGCAAACATAATGTAAATTATCATAACCGGATTTTTCACATAGATAAATACTTTAAAACCATTTGTAACTTTAAGGGGATATTAAAGAGAAAATTATTTTTGCTGTCGAAAAAAGTATGTAATTTTTATCTTACTCACAAATATACATTAAATCTATACAGAAGAGATTAGTTTAACCTGACTAGACTAATTAGACAGTCTAGAATGGTTAATTTCCTCATTCAAATTATTTATTATCCCAATTTTAATTATTTATTTCCACAAAAGTGGGCGTACCAAATTATGGACTTCCACTTCATATATTAAAATTAATGATGATTTGGAAATGATGTTGTTTCCAGATTTTCTTCAATCCTCTGATTAGCTATATATTTCTTGAATATGTATGTTGAAACAACTCATTACCAAAACTTTAACAAATCTTTAACGCTCCAATTTCAGTGTTTTCGGATGATTCTCTGCAGGAAGGTCGAAACGATGACAAGTATAAAATCGAGATAGCACGGTATTTCCTTATATTGTAAATATTTCTAAAACAACACTTTCGAAATTGAAATGATCTATTCGAATAATAGCATTTCTGGATCACACTCGAATTATTGAAAGGAAATAATTGTCTTGCTAGAAGAAATTCGAATGAGGATGATGCCATCTAAGTACTTGTTCGTTTGAAATAGTTTTTCATTCAAATAATTAAATGGCTAACCTGTTTAGGCTTGTATTTCTTGCACGCATTTTTGAGCAAAAATCGACTGCCACTGCTAGTTCAGAAATACGAAGAAGATAAATCTAACCAGAAATGCAATTACTTTGCTTGCATAAAAATATTTAAATATTTAAAGACATGGAATTTTGAAAAAAAATTAATGTCCAATTCTTTTTAATGTAAAAAATGTTATTTCTGTTTGAAATCGTTAGCCAATGCAAGCTCCCAAAATAAAACATAATTTTAAAAGAAGGGGGCACCCTCCATGACTCAATTTTCATTCTTTAGCAAAATCTTCAATGAAAAGTATTGAATAAGTATTCTCTATGAAGTATTGCATTCGTAAAAGTAATATAAATATTTTGATTCAACCTTAATCATGCACAGAAATTTAAAATCTAATTAATAAATATAGAAAGGTTACATTTCCTCCTAAAATGTGTAATAACCAAGTTCCTCTTCCCCAATAAATATAGGAACTTCGTAATCAAAACATATACAGTATTTTTCTGTGAATATCAACTTATAATAATATCAATCCATTAAGATTATTTATGCCATAACCAATTTTTTTCATCCATTATATCTTCTTTCAACATCATGCCTAACTGAACTCTCGTTGGGATAAATAAACTTACATCAGCAAAGATATTAAGAAACTATAGTTTCTTTCTCAATTCACTTTCGTATTCAAATGCCTAACCATGCATAACATGTTTACATGCAAGTTAATTTCAATTAAAAGATTTAACACATCGGTTCAAAAGTAAAATAATAATGGTAAAGTGCTAAGTGAAAAAATATTCTTGATATTGTGTCCTCACATTTCAAAGCTAATTTATTCATCAACATATATATAAAAAATACATACTTTTACATAGGCACTACTAATATTCTCCTTTTATTAATTTTCCTCTAAACTTTATCGTATGCGAAATACGGATAAAGTATAGTAATTCTATGTATAGCATTTCTGGATTTTGAAGGACTTTTGCGTTTGAGATTTCTATGATTAGCCTGTCTGTCTATTCCGAAAAAAAATATTCACTTTTTCTTAGCTTTATATATGAAATTGGGGAAATATATCTAACAGCTTTTCAGATTTGACAATTAAAAAATATAGATAGCTATAAAGATAAGACTTTATGCATAAGTTCAACCTCTTAAATGTACGATATCAAATTTTGGATAGTATGTACTTTTTCATACTTGTAAATTTAATAACTCATAATATGAAATTCGATACATGGTCGGAAAAAGCATTTAAAATCCATTTTTGAGATAAATTTAGAAAAATATTAGATTCTCACCAAATATCTTAAATTCATATTTATTGTTATAAATGCGTATTATTTAGAGAGAAATGGGGAATATTGGATTATACAAGACATGAATTACGGCTTCATTTAATGCTGCATTCGAACTCATAGAAATATAAATATCTGTAAAACAAGTGAAATTTTTCTTTTCCAATCCAAAAATGTGAAATTGATGAATAATAGAAAATGAATCCATATCTTTATATATGTATTAATGGATATGCATATAGAATCGTTAAAGATATTCCAAGCATATTTCCATATTAATTTAATGTATTCGCAGCATAATTTCATGTATTTATGACCTTACCTAAAATAAAAAAAAATTATGCAGGAGGGCATTGATAAAACTTTTAATGGATACGTATGTGAAATTTTCATTAGAACTACTTCCACTAAGTCTAATTTATATACTTTTTAAAAAAATTTCGCGTCCCAAAACATACTTAATTGAACTGAGGTTGTGGCTTAGCAATCTTTGTTGATTAATCGGTTAGAAATAGATCTTTCATTTAGTTACTGTTCTTTTGTTTAGCAAACCAGGTGATTGATAACAAATGAGATGGCATTTGATTGTCATTCTTGCAATTTAGTAGCCTGTATTTCTTTAAATTCATTTTAACCAGGTGGTTCTTCTTTTCTTGGTGGCAATTTTTTTCTGCTTGCCTTCGGCTTGATGGAAGTTTCTAACATTTAGAATTAATTACAATTTTTAAATGCGGTGCAATTCAAATTTTATTTTTTTAAATGAAACAGAAACTCATGTATCTTGTACAATTCGACAACACCCAGTTCTTCTGTGAAATACCCATTTTCTTGTTGTAATATTTAATACACATTATAAACAACATAACTTAAATCAAAAGTTAGCAGAATTCCATAAATTCAAACATTATTAAAGTCATTATAATATGATTGAATTGAATCATTAAAATACACTTTATAATTTCAAACAAAATACATGTTTTAATTCTACCATTAAAATATATACTTAGTTATTATCAAATAATCCAATCATAATTATTTTAATTTCTCTACTTTGTATAAAAAATATCAAAATTACATTTATTTTATATATTTCTAGAAAGTCCTTCTATTGTTAAATTTGCCATATAAAGCATATCTTTAGTATTTTTAAATATTTTATATTTTTAAAGAATATAGGATAATTTAAAAGATAAAGATCACAAATTCTGTTAAAGAATAAGGTTTCCCCGACCTAAAATTAAACTTTTATGCAACTGTCTCCACGAAAATTGTATATTAAATCCCCAAACAATACTTTCAAATATAACGCTATTTCCCACTGCATTGGAAAATAATTGCATGTTTCCGATATGCGTTTTTAAACAGTTGCTTTAAATTATTCAAGTAGTATTTCTTTCATCATGGGGAATTTACAGACTATATCGAAAACTATTTTTCAATTTAATACCTTATTCTGTCCCTCGCATAATTTCTCACTTGAATGGTTGCTTTATAAACATATTCAAAAATTTCACTGCGAGCTTTCAGAACACATATTTTCATTCGATGTTAAATTTTCATGAGGAATTCATTAAAGTTTTGGGGAGAATGGCATTTATTATTTTATTTATTATTTATTTATATTTTATTTAATGGCATTTATTATTTTACTTTTATATTATTTGTTCATTTATGATTTTATTGAGTACTTAATTCACATTGCGCTATTGAAACTGAACGAAGTTCGAGATTTTTCAGCTTTAATTTACAAGGACACTTTTATTGCTATCTTTTCAATATTCATTATAATTATTGAATAGAGTATTTCTCTAGAAGGCGAAAATTGTAAAAATATGAAAGTCTAAAAGTTAGATGCTTATTCATAAATTCACAATCATTATATACATAACTAGAGAAGAGATATTTTAATTTATGGGAATGTAAATATGCGTAATAAAGACATTTACATCTGAAACATTAGGAATTACGCACGGCTAATAATTATATTCTGATTTCAGTTTTAAAGTATTGAGATCTGTAGCACATATTTAAACTATAAATTTCTCAACATCTTTAGTGCGCATTGAATTTTAGTTATCATGAAAAAATTGACGTCTTTTGAAGAAGAATACTTTAATAATTTTTTGTCCCAATATGTGGTATACGAACTCCATTTACTGTTAATACTTATAACAGAAATGCTGCTGTCATGTATAATAAAAGAAACACTACTGTTTCTACATCAATAATAAAATCACAACTTCAATAATAAAAAACACGTTTTCCAATATTGATTCATTTAAATTGCTCAAATCAAGCAAATGACCACAAATATATTCTCAACATATTTTTTCCGATATAAAATTATAGCGAGCTCAAGCCCAGGTAACCCCAAAGATCTGAATTTACATGGTTCTATGCCAAATAATCGGTAGAGAAGGGAGTATCTTTTTTGTCTGATGCGGTATTGATATTTATAAGGTTATGTTGGCTGAAATGTGGCCTTGAAGAATGACCATCATTGAAATGTGACCTTGAAGAATGGTCATCATTGAAAAGATACGAGATTCCTTTCAAAATGTGTTCCGAATAGTTTCAAAATGCAATCTAATTTCATTAAACAAAACACACAAAATAGAAAAAAATAACGGGTGCTAATATTTTTTTAAGTAAAGGCAATTTTTTCTTTAACAGTAAATATTATTTTTAAAATCAAACAATATGGAAGACGCAACAAATTTAATACTATCTTAAGAAGCATAATATATTCTATAGATATATAGGTAATGTCTCCAGAATAGCCAACGATGACCCATAGAAACTACTTGCAACAAAGGAAACATAAAAATATATACACCGAATTTAAGTCCATTCCACTCTCTTCTTCACGAAATCTAATATTATAATTGAATGAAGCTAAAAAAAATAATGCAAAAAATCCAAATACAAAATACAAAAAAATCCAGCTCACTGAAAATCCAAACTATTCGTCTTAAACCAAATGATACGTGAAAGGCATCGCCAATAAATCAGAATGGACATTTAATTTGACAGAAATTCGTAGTTCTGTGTTACTTAATTAAAGAAGAAATTTTTTAAGAAATATATCCTTCATTTTTGTACATATTATAAACTTATTGTGTAGCAAATATATATTGCATAAAAATTATGATACAACAACGATACTCTAATTATTGGCATTTATAATAATAGTTATGGATGCTAAATTGCATGAAACATCATTCTTTCCATTTAATGCTGAAACATTTTAAGCTTATATTTAAGGAAAAATATTCTCCTACCTTAATGGAGATAAGTTTTCTAGCAAATAGTCTTCGATCCCCCGATTCCTCCTAAGTAAACAATTCGGGTCTGAGAAACAACAGAACAAAGGATATGCCATCTCCATATCAGGGTTATTGGCAGAATCGGATGAAGAAATAAAATAATTGGCTTTGACGGTCAACGACGGGAATAGTTTTGGTGAGAGAAGAATTGAGGGAGATTGTGAGAGGTCATCCGCATCCACGGCTGCCTGAATACGAAAATATTTCTTTACTTATATAAGTAAACATTTGAATACAGCAATGAAAACTATTTCTAATTGAGACAGGAAAATAGGAACAAATGTATGAATATCAAATATTTCGATTTACATCAAAACATGATTTAAAAATACAAATTCATATTAGATCAGTTAATTTTTAACATTATAACTAGCAAAAATTAAACATTAATTTGAAGTAATTGTTTCATTGTAAGAATAATTAGAATCCTCTTTCTATATAAAAAAAAATTATAGTAAATGAAGTGATACGTGGATGATTTTGAAAATTGTTCCAATAATTTATATATATTTTATGAATTGAGATTATTTAAATTAAATAAAAATATGCAAATATTTCAATGTTGTATAATTTCATCTATTTTTAATTTAAAAACACCAAGAAAAATTTTCTTAGTAATAAAATGTGTTCTTCAGTTTTGTATATTTTGAGTTGCTGGTAGAGTGCTTTAAGATTAGTTTTGCAATTTAAGAAGGATAATTTAGCAAGGAAATAATTATATCCCAAAAATGAAACTAAACATTTTAAAATCAATGGTAGTGATTTTAAATATTCAAGACCCATTAAACTCATTTTGTTATCCCCTGTTAAATTATAAAGCCTAATTCTATAAATTTTCATTAAAGCATAGTAATTAACATGATATACAATTCATATATAAGAAAACTATCAAAAGTAATTGATTCAATTTGAAAAAAAAAAAATCTGGATATTGTATCAAGGTGGCATGCAAAGCTGCTTAAAACACTTATTTTGAAATATAACATAAAATTAGTTAATCAGAAGAAATCAGAAATGAAGTTAATAATAATATAATTAAAGTTGTCTGAGAATTGAGGAATAAAAAAGTTATTCAGTACAAAGAACAGTCTCCTTTACTAATAGATGTGAAGATACAATAATCATTATGAGAAAGCAATTTCCGATATAACATCCTAAAATCAAGGCTATTTCACTGATAACCACCATTAAATTATGAGCTTTAACACCGTGACTCTGCAATCTATCTTCATAATTCTATCCAGTATTCTGAATATAATTACTCATCAGTTGGAGAGAGAGTTACCAAGGTACTTATCAGGCCATCTGTGGTTCAAGGTGCCCGGACAAACATCGGAAATCCTAATCAGTCGTTTCAATTCACACTTGAGCGACAGTCATCCCATTTCTCGACAGGGGGTAGAAAATTGTAACTGAGATCTCAATTGATCAGGAACGCGAATCTGCACGAATTTAACATCGCAGAAGCAATCACGAGAGCTAACTCTGGATATTAGGAATGAAGACTAATTAAATGGATGCAGTCATCTACACAAATAATGTTAATGGTTATATATGATTAAAATCCAAAACGATGCCAATTTATCCTTAAGCCAATCGGCATGCATCCCCAATTTACACAAAGATGCATGCTGAACCCCTTTGGGACTAAATCAGTTTCTTTATAATAATATAAAATAGTTCGTAGTTATTTAATAAAAATCATTTATTAGACAAAACCGACAGTATTAAAAAATCTTATAGTTACACATATTTCTATAGATGAAATTAAAATTAAGATCTTTGAACCACCATAGTATTTGAGAGTAGGACATTTTTTTTTCTTCTTTAAAATTATCTGGAAGCAACCGAATGTAAATTTTTAGGGGTTTCACAAGAAGATTTTGTCTCACCAATATTTTCAGAAAGTACAAGGTGATCAAAATTAAAATACCTCAACTCTGAGCTCTCTATACAATGAAATACTAAATGTAAAGACTCCAGAATTGTTTAGCATAATATTCAAGACATGGTGAATCAGATAAATACTGATGCAAAATAATAATAGTTCCGAAAACACCGACAGTGTAACAGAAAATAGGCATATGAGAAGCATCACAATTGACAAATAACGATCCGCAGCTCAACAATCTGTCTACTGAATACAAATGTGATAATGAATTAAAAGAAAACCATGTGGAAACGTCTTTTTATACATAAAATATTTCTTTAAATCATAATTTTAATAAAAATTCATTGAAAATTAAAGTAAGAGTTAAACTAAATAATGATTCTTAAAGGGTGATTCAAAGATGAAATCACTTTCATTATCGATTCATTTATTTTAGATGAAATATCAGAATATAATTTCACATATATTACTATCGATGATGGAGCGGAAATTTTCAATTTATAGGATTCAAAATTTGTAGCTTTATACGAAAATCGATTTATCAGATTATTACTCTAAAGTCCTGAATTTTCTGCGCTAGTAATCTCTCGTTATCGCTCATTTATTGCAATTTTTAAAAACTAGGCTGCATTTGATTAATTTGCGTTTCAGTTTCAATTTCTTACGAGAATAACTTAAAAAAAGTCTCATTTTCCTGCCAAAGAATTGTAGAGACACAGAGGTTTATTTTTCACATAGGCTAGTCAGAAAAATTAGGTAACTGTTAAGTAAAATTATCTGAAGCTCTTTTTAATAAAACTCAATTCCAATTTTGAGCAAAATAAATTTATATTGTATGCACACATCATCATTTTACAAGTAACACTTTTCTAAAGTAATAATAGCATTTAATAAAAAATGAAAGTAACTTATAATAAATAAAAAATAGCATTTAATAAAAAATAAAAGTAACTTATAATAAATAAAATAATAGCATTTAATAAAAAATAAAAGTAAGCTATTTGGGCAGTACACTACTGACTACCACCCTTCCATGGTGTGGTGGGACACTTTTATCCCAGTATTTAATAAGGAAATTTAATTTTTTCATATTATATATATATATATATGCTGTGTAAATATAGACATACTAATTAGTATTAGATAATTCTCTACTCATCATTTAACTTACCGTTTCCTAAGCAGATCCACAGACAAAACTGAGATATTTGAAAAAGAATATTAACAATGTGAGTCAATCGGTGAAATCAAAAACTATACCAATGTTTTCCTTTCTTTAGGTAAAGGCCCCATTTTTCACTTTTCAGTAGTTAAAAATGCATATAAACGTGTCTTTCATCATAAAGTGAATTTTTAAATTCTTTTTGAACTATTTATTAAAAATTAAATGATGCTTGCTTAAAAGTAAATTTATATTAAGGTATTCGACTATGTTCGAAGGACAATTTTTGAAAAATTGGATTTTTTTTAAAGTATAAATGATTTTTAATTGTATTGTCTATTATAAAGACTATAAATACAAAAAAAATTGTTCGAAAATGTAATATGTTTTAAGAAATAAGAAAGTGTGTAGTAAATTTTAATGAAATTTAACCAAAATGGTTAACACTCTACACAAAATGGTATAGACACATTCATATTTTTCTTTGCACACAAGTTGTTGAATGTAATGAACCAAAATGTGAGAAAAATCTTGAGATGCAAAGAAGTTATGGATACAAATATATGTTAGTATGCATTTTTTGCATAAATTTTGAATTCAATTCTTCTTAAAATACCTATAACTGAAAAAGTATTTTGCCAACAACAAACCTTTTGGTTCATTTCATTTCCCATATTATTTAAAATACACGCTGAAATTCATATGCGATTACCTCTATTAGTTTTTTAGATATCGTGTTAGAGATGGCGAATTTTTATGAAAATTTAAGTTTTGAGAAAAAAGTGAAAGCTTAAATTTTAGCTGAAAAATAGGTGGTGACCCTGGATGATAGGACTGGCATTCCTCTTCCAAGAAAAGATAAACTGTTCGGAAAGAGGAAAGCCCTGAACTACAAGAAATAATTACTAAAAGTAACCAATGTGGTAGATAACCATTTTTTAACGTAGTTGGATACCTTAAAATGACTTAACAACAATAATCGAATTTCAACGGAGGCTTTTTTTTCTTTTTTCTAAAATGTTTTAATCTGCAACAAAAAATTGTTATTTACTGAAAGTTTTGTGCCAGTTGACAACAAAAATATTATAACCACTTTTTCTCTAATTTTTTTTTCAGATCTGAGTTATTATAAACAGTTTTCAGCCTTGAATATCCAAATCATGTCCAGATCTGAAGCATTCCTGTCTAAAAATCTCGGAAGCTGAGCTGCAGTTAATCTCACTTTTAATCCCTGTATTTGGTCATATGCGGAACTGCAGAAGCAGAGTGGGTTCGCGGATAATGCTTCCTGGTGCCGTTCGCGTTGTGGTGATGATAACATTCGCCTTGCTTCTAGCAGACAGATAAAGGTTTGGGATCTTCCCTTTTCCTCTTCGATTTTCATGTATCGAGGAAGGTGTGATAAGGCTTTAGGACTCCTTTTTCTGAGAAGTAACTGTAAGCGGATTGCTGTTTCTAGCAGTAAGTTGGAACGATGTTTAGTATTTAGGTGAAGGAAAAATGCTATATAATGGCACAGATGGACAGAGTTGTTTGTGATCTCCATTCCTGCTTTTGTAAATTTCATGAACATGGTTTCTTAATACATTTGAATAGAAATCACTGTTTCTAACATTGTATTGATTAGTTTGAGATCTCTATTCCTGTTTTTGTAAATTTCAGGAACAAGGTTTCTTAATATATTGAAAGAGAAATAATCAATTCAAACATTATATTGAAGAGTTCGTGTCTTTTTGTTTTGCTAGAAATAATATGATTGAAACGTTCTAAATATCAATGCATATAAAATTGAAATCTTCAATTGCTAATAAAACACTTTTTATTCATCAACTCCAGTTCAAATACATTTTTTTTAAAATTTTAATGGATGACAATTGTGTTAATACAGTTTTTTCATAAAATTAATTCATTAATTAAATTTAGTTAATTTTTAATATTTTAAATAGAGTTAAAAGAGTTTGTAATGAAAATTCAAATTGATAAGCAATACCTCCATCGGTAAAATGCAAGTATTTTAGTATTTTTCAAGTGAAGGTGAAGAATGTGAGTTCAATTCTTGTGAAAATCAATTTTTTATTTATACTTATTTTTGATGCTAAAAACTTTTTTGATAGTTATTTAATAAAAAGTAATTAAAATAAAAAAAAGATTAACCAAAGTAGGAGTTGGATTTACTATTATTTTTATGTTACTTGTTCTTTTTGTACTATCATAATGGTTTTAATGAAATATTTGTCTATCAAATTTTGATTAACTTTTAAATATGCTGTGAAAAAAAAGTTAGACAAGATGATAGAATGGTATCAGTCCTATATTGTCACTCAGTGTTGTCAGGCATATTTTGATTATAAATAATTACATTTTTGCATGTAAAATTACATCTCACATGTTTTGCAGTTAAAATAATATGTCTAAGTAATAATCTACTTAGAAATTCATAGGAAAGTGTAAAATAAATTTATATTATGTAAAAAATAAATTTCATTTAAATCATTAAAAACTTAAATTGCCAGATCTCAGTTCTTTTAGTAGCTGTAATTTACTAGTCAGTGATCACAATACTTCTCTCAGCTTCTAGCCACATATATCTTTTGACAAATATGATAGCATTCTAAGCATATTTTTAAAAACATTTAATTAATATATATATTTATATTTATTTGCTTTCCCCCGTAGTTACTACTTGCTTAGTAAAATACAATTTCTTTTAGGCAATCGTTTAAATTAAAATACATTGAATAGAATTAAGAAAATCAAAAATATTTCACCAGTCATTTTTAGACTCATCAAACATGGATGCAAATTAAAGTATAGAATTTTATTAGAGCTTCAATAATTTCTTTAATTGAAATTACTGCTAAAAAGAATGGTATTTTTCTTTGTTACTGATGAAAAATCAATAACTCAAGATGATTTTAATTGGCATTTTTGTGTAAATAAAAATGCAGTCAGTAAACTCGTTGTGAGTATTTGCCGGTAAATGAAACGTACATTTTGCTTTTGCTAGTGATTTTAACATCTTTAAATTTTCTTAGTATTTCTCTATTCAAAAGCTTTGGAGTTGCATTTTTTACCCTTTACATGAAACCTGCAATCAATTTGTTGGCAAATGTTGTTTTGGAAACTGTGTTACCTGTATACAGCATTGCCTATCATTAACTCTAGATGTTTCAAATCACAGTAAACAAAACTAATTCATATTTCGAATTACAGGTGTCACACAATCCAAGAACCACTCATTAATGCATCCGTATCGTACGTCGATGCATCTGAGTCAGAAATATTTGCTAAAATTTATGATAATAAATCAAGGTGCACGTAATGGAAAGTAAATATTTATTGAGGATGCAAGAACCTGATTATGCATCAGTGTCATCTGGTGAAAGTGAGGAGTATGTTAACATTGCTTTATAATCAGTCTCATCTTCATATTGATGGGTAAAAACAGAATTGATTGGTTGAAACTGAGGGTAAAGCCTTTTTTCGATTGAGAATTTCACTTTAAATCTGCCATGTTTTTGCCACAATCATTGATGAAAAAGGGTAGCAATTTCGATTCTAGTCGAAGATACACGATTTGACAGCTCAGTCCATTGAATCAACATAGGCTTACAGGCTTCGATATTGCAAAACGGATTTGCCAAATGTAAGATTTTCAAAATAGATTGAAAAAATCAGTCTGTAAACTCTGTTGTGTATCTAAAAGATGATGTTTAAAGAATAATATAAGGAAATTAAACTTCTTTAATAAGCATTTAAAATCATACTACGAAAAAAGTTGCTTCTAAACAATATTTTATATATTTGTCAACAATTAAAATAGATTGTTAAAAACGCATAAATATATTATATATCATATTTACTTAATTTGTGCTCCCAAAATTTTTTTACAGTTTATCATCATTCGGTGAGTAGAAGATTATATTGAAATATGACACATTTCTACAGAATTGTTCTAAAATCGTTTCAAATATATCATAGTTATATGAATGAGACCAAAAGTAATTGATCTTATTCAATAATTATTTCATAAAATCATTATCTAAACATAACATTCACCCAGAGTTTAATGCAAAGAATAAGAGTACAGCAATAATAAATCCTTCCGTTTTAAAATTGTTGACTTCAAAGCAACTAAACAGTTGATATAATCTAAAATGACATGGCAAAAGTATAAGAATATAAAAGTAGACCAATTAATAATTTCCTCTTTCAACTTACAAATGGTTTAGTGTCCGAGATATTTCTCAAAATATCCTGATTTAATATATTTGAAATTATAGTTGATTGGAAATAAAAATTATTACCATTATATTAGAAACCAATTTAGAAAATATTCATGTCAAGATTACTCTTTAATAAAACAATAATTATATGACTCGAGTTGAAGCGTTTCGATTTCTGAAACAATACACGAGTTAGACAATCACTCGAGACATAATATAATCGGTGTAGATCATTGCAATTCGTAAATCGTCCACTTTCGCAATGGATGCTTTATTCCAATCGATCAAACTGAAAATTGTCTGCAAATTTTCAAATTAATGAACTGTACAAACATTCTTCGGATAAAGGTTAATGTGCAGACTCATCAGAATAATTACTATCATGATTGGTGTTTGGCTATTCGGATTTTCAGCTTATAGTTCTCTTTAGGCTTTAATTCCAATGTTTTAATTTGTTATTTTCTGGAAGAAATGTTTCATGAGGGATGGACAGAAAATGAAACGTTTTCGAAACTGATGCTTCCTATTTTGATCAAATTAGTTCTAAAATGCAGACAGATTTTATGAAACATGAAATGTTGAAACTGAATCATTTGGTTATGCATTTCTACGGTTTACTTACTTATTCTGTCTTTTTTAAAGTATGATTATTTCAGTAGATAGAAACACCAAATGATACAGTTATAATTAATAAGATCTAATTCAAAAATTTAACATACAAATACTGGAGTTGCAACAAAGAATGAAATGAAAGAAACATATATTTTGCAAGGTTGTTCATAAAGTTATAATATACTGTTTAATAATGAATGTTACACGCACGCACACACACACTCACGCACACACACACACACAGACACACACATATATAATTCCTTTCCCTCCAAAAATGTTCAAAAACTCACCACCAGGAGAAGAATGGCGTTGTATGCAACAGTGTCGAGTAAAATGGGAATTGAAGACGCCACTTTAAATTAGTTTAAACGTTTCTGAAACAAGATACAAAGCATGTTCAATGCGTGGTATCTAAATTCTTTATTGTAATAACGAGTGATGATCATAACATTCCTCCTGATATGCTAAGAGCTACTGTTGAGCATTCTCAACATCAGTGTTAAGATTTAACTTGCTTTCAGAAAATGGTGAAAGCTACGTTGATCATTTCATTTAATCATTTCAGAAATGATTAAACACATCTTACACCAATGTACAAGTCCGAATTTGCTTAATAACATTGCATACTACGGCGTTTCCTCCTGTTGGTGACTTTTTGAACTTTTTCTGACGCTGAAGAAGTTCCCATGTTTCTCCTTTAAACTATTATCAAGTTTGATAAAATAAGGTCCAGTAGTTTTCCTTTTATGATAGTGGAATTTTAATTATAACCACCTTGTATATATCACAAATATTTCAAATTCGGCATGTTAATTTGTAAAAACTATTGAATTAGTGTGCCAAATTATGATTACAATCGTTTGGAAAAAACATCCATTGTATATAGTCTATATTTTATTGCTTATCTCTAATGCTTACCCTAGTAATTAATGGCTACAAAAATGAGCAAAAATTTTCACTCGTCCTAACAATTTCGTGAGATCTCGTAATCAGATTTGTTTTTTGCCACTGCATGCGGTATTTGTTTTTTTTTTCATTTTCTTCTTATTCAGAGCGATAGAGAATACTCAGAAACATTGAGAACCAAGGCATACTTCTGAAATAAAAACTATAAAACAACTATCAAACTCCCCACTATCAGAACCTTTACTCCCTTGTAGAAGAGGCAAAAAAAAAAAAAAATGGTACTTCTTTCTTTTCAGTCATATTATCATTTCTCCTTCTAATGATCTTCAAAACCACGGTGCAATTTCATTTCTTTCTTCTTCAAAGTTCTTTCTTTATTTATTTCATATCTCCTCTTGGATTTTCTTGTCACTTATTCATGGAGGAACAATAATGTCTCTCCAAATGAGATAAAAACGAGGCGAGTAGGAAATTTTTCTTGCGAGTGGAGTGGAATCAGCCAACTCTGATACCACTGGCGAAATTTCGCATGATGGAGAATAGAAGACGGTTTGGTGGTTTTGAAGAGAAATTCATGAACTGTGAAATCAGTTTCGAGAGGTGAAAATGTCCTTGAATAATTGTATTGATATTTGAAGGTCATCAGTGGAAACTACTTTCGCTGAAAAGTAATGAGGAATAAAGTATCAAGACTTGAATGGCTGTATAAAATGCCGATGAGCTTTTAAATTGTCATTATAAATTATTTATTAGCTGACTGTAGATCTTAAAATTAGTAGTTTAATAATCGAAAAAATATTAATCATAAAACTCCTAAACTCTTTAATCTTATGTACTATGATTTGGTGTAGTTCAATATGTACGGTGGCAAAGTTACCCCTACTTTATTTTTCTTGTAAAAAATTCATATACCTAAAGGTCACAAAAGAAATATTTTTATTTAATTTTAAAAGTTTAATTTAATTTAACATTATTATTTTTATACCAAAAATCAATTAAAATATGTTTGCAATTTCATTTTTCAAAAAACTCATATTTATCCTGAATTTTGACAACGTTAAAAGGACGTGTTTTCATTAGATTCCAGCTGGAATAGGTTATTTATATAAATAATAATTCAAATTATCTTTAAATTAATTAATACTTTAAATTTAATATTTTTTATCTTCAAAATCTCTTTATGTATCTTATATTAGACATCTAAGCAAATATGACAAAATAAATGATTTTCTGAATATTAAAAATATATTATTCAGGAATATAGTAAAAAATAACAAAGTTCTAAATGTTGCTTTCAAACCTAGAGATAAAGGATCTTTTCAAGTCACTACAGATGAAAGCTTTAGAGACTGCAACTAAAAAAATGAATTTTTCCCCTGGCCGATGTTGTAAAATTTTATCATGGCTTCGCAAAAGTCGACAAAAGAATAACATTCCAATGGTTGTCCGACTTACATTAATTCAAGAGGGAAGGAAAGATTGCCTCAAACAGGCTGAAAACCAGAAAGCAATATCAAGAATCACTACTTTTGAACAAGCAGATGGATCTTAAGAAGGATTTTATGAAAATAAGAATCCCAGATGAAGCCTTCAATTTATTGTTTCTATCGAGACAGCTTTGCAATGTTGTTGTTGTTTTGATGATGTAACAGTCAAGGCTCTTGCGATAAAAAATACACAACAAACAAGCAATGCATTTTTTTATTATTTTAAACATTTGAAAGGTGTTTAGTTTATGGTAAAAAAGTGTTCCTGATATTTCTCAAGGTATCTTTGATTTTCAAAGACATTTTAGGAATTCCGACTTTTTTTGGTTCCGCTCTAAATAAAAATAAATTCATTTCAATTAAATAATACTTTACAAGTCCACAAATATTTTGTATCCTTCTTTAGAAAATACATAATTTCTGCGCAATGTTTCTCTTATTATATTTTAAAACAATGATCATAAGTTACAGAAATTTGGTTTAGTAATGAACGCATAATCGATTCATTCACCAGTAAAATCAAGATTCTTTTACTAGAATAAAAAAAAGTCTTTATTTCTAACTTGAGCACTTTCAAATATATTCATTAGGGCTATTGTTACGAAAGAGATTAGATATTTTTTCTTTGGCCAAAGGATAATTGCAGTAGTGTATATTTTACAAAATATAGTATGAATCAAAAATTAGCTATTTCAGTCATGCTACAAATCATATAAAATTCATTGATTTTTTGCATTTATAGAATACTCTGTTAGATTGAATAGGACGAAAAGAGATCATGATTCATGTTTGAAAGATGAAACTCAAAATGTCAATGAACACTGAATCAGGTACGAAATAATAGAACTAATTTGCAAGTTACTGAACAGTTACTAATTTTAGCAATTACGAAAACCCATAAATAATAATGATCCAAGATGCTTCAAAGAAATGGATGATCAGAACAAGTAAAGAATTTTTGATTTTTTCTTTCTTTTATTGTTATTAGAACATTACAGAAAAGCAAAAATTAAATATTGTGTAAATCGATTTATTTGCAAATGGAGGAATAGCAATAATTAATCAGACGTCTTGAAAGGAATATCTCTCAACTTTCTTATTATTTATGATTGAATTTGCAATTTCAAGGAAGGTATTTCTATGGAATTCAGATAATAGAATATAAGCAAAGAGTTTCATGGATGTAATAGTTTAAAAATAAAACGTTTAAAATTTTCTTTAAACCTTGTCTCAATTTATGTAAGAAAAGGATTAATAGAATTTAGAGATGAATCTATGATGAAGTACATTTCTTTCTTTTTGAATTTCTTGTTTCTGTAGCTTTCTCAGATATGATTAACATTTTTCCTTTATTTCAAAAGTTACTTTAAATTAGGGAAATGAGCAAAATAAATTCATATCTAATAAATAGATAGTAAAAATTTGAATTTTTATTATATGTAAGATAAGTTTTTTGTCTGTAAATCAAATCTTAACATTTATAGTAATGAAGAGTTAATTAAAACCCTGATAAAATATAAAGAATAATGCAATTAAAATTTTAAAAATAATAATATATTTTTATTAAACACACAAATCAAAGTATCATAGCTTTATATTGTGGAATAAAATGATCTTGTACATGAAACATAATTTTATTTATGAATTACTTATCTCAAATGTTATTCATTACATATACAAATTCATTAATTCATTCATACATATACAAATTCATTCATTAATTATAAGATACTTTTGAATTTTTTGAAAATGTAAATTTCAAGTATTTACTTCATATTGAAATAATATTTATTTGGAAAAATTGCTCCAATAATTTTTATGAAATGATAACCTTCTAATCAGAATCAGAGTTTTATGGTTATAGTCAGAAAGATCAGAATTTTCAAAGTACATACTGAAACACTCAAATATATTTATGCAGTATGATTATGAAATAATTCTTGATTTAAATGATTTGAAGCATTTTTTTCAGAAGTATTCTTTGGCATACTAAGCTTATATTCTGCTTTTATGGAAATACTCACCTTAAGTATTCGGTTCAAAAATATTTACTCATTCACGTAATGATACTTTAAGTTGAGGAACCATTAAGTTTCGAAACTTTATTTTACTGCCATTTCCTTAATGCTATTCAAAAGTTCTTAAATACTTTTCCTATTAAATGATCTTAAAATCGAATTTTTAAAATAAACTAAGAGTACTAAATATCAATTTTTATTAAGCACTGGAAACTTTTGTAAAAAGAAAATAAATGCAGTTTTAAAATTAAGAATTGCAATTTAGTAAATACCGAAGAGAGTTAAAAATTCCTTTTTTGAAATCAGGAATAAATTGATTTTATACAACCGTTTTAAAATATAAATAATGAATTCATAAAATCTGAACAATCGAATATCTCAGTTAAAATTTTAAGAATTGCATCTTCCTAACTCAAAATCATATTTCATTAAAAATTTATATATATCATTTTATAAAGTACAAAATTCAATATTTGATATATATTCATAAGGAATTTAACACACATAAAATTTTATCAATAATATTTAAATAATAAATTATTCTACGAAAATAAATCAAGTCATAATTTTTAATAACTTGTAATAAAAATACATTGCCGACTTTTGAAATGAATTTTAAATGTTCATGGGGTTGCGAGTTTAACAAAGAATTAAGAAATTATTAATTCTTCGGTGGAATTTAATATTAAATAATAAATATTATATTTATTTTTATTATTAATAATAAATATAATATTTATTAAAAGTAATTAAGAAATTTAATATTATATTTAAAATATTCAACAATAATTTCATGACACCAAAATGTATTTGCATGATTGTTTTAAAATATATCATGCATTGAGTCGATAGAATATTGACCACTCTAAATTTGAAGAAACACTATATTATTCGGTAAGAAATTAATCTTTTATAAATTATATAGAAAATAATAAAAAAATATGAACTTAGATCTTTATTTATATTTTCTTAATACGTGGTTGATATGTTGACATTTATCTTTTTCATACATACTATTTCATAATCTTATTCAAATATTTCTGAATTAAAGAAACTAATCTATACTTATAATAAAGCTCAATGTTTGTCTGTGTTGGCTCTACAGCTACCAAATTTGGCACATGTATACTTTGGGGATTAAAAATGTGCACCTCGGAGTGATTTTTTTAAATTTTTTTATTAATTTTATTAAATTATTTTTTAAAATTAATTTCATATTTTTAATAAAAATTTGAATTAATTAAAAGTTAAACGAAATTTTGAAGTTTTTCCGCCATAACTCTCATCAGTGTTATAGAAGAAAATTGATTTTTACATAATACTAATATTTTAATCAACAAATTATATTTCAATTTTTAATGATTATAAAAATATAATTTAATTGTATTTTTAAACAATAAAAAAGCAATTTTAGTTGCGCACGCATGTTACGAGTGAAAAGGAGAAAATATGTTGCTTTTAGAATCTTTTTTATAATCTTTTTTTTATGAATCTTATATTTAAATCTTTTATCAATATTTTGCCCTCAGATTGAAAAGATTCAAATAAAAATATTAAGAAACTTTTGTTGCAAATTAAACGCATGAAAATGGAATTTTCAGCACGTGTCTGTAAGAAATGAAATAAATATAAAATAGGGTTTTTTTTTGTTTTTGAATAACGAATTTTTATGACTTTTGTAGTATTTTTAATTAAATAAATAGGCTTTCCTTAAAAGAAATAGGGTTTAATATATATCCTTTCTATTCAGGGCCCAACGGCTAATTTGTAAAACTTTAATAGTAAAAATACGTCTATAAAAAGGGTCTAAATGAAGCAAATAACTAAATGGTATGTAGCATGAGGCTATAGATGTTTTGATAAAAGAAGAAAGTTTAGCTTTTCTATGGATACTCTGCTCTGTGAATTATATTAACAAGATATTTTTCAGACAAAAAATATTTTAAATAAAAAGAGATAAACTGCAATCAACTATTCAATAAAAAAGGGTGAAAGGGTCAATATCAATAAAAAGAGCCTTTATAAATGCGAAAGTCAAATATATGATTATCAAAATTTGAATCTTAAAAATATTTTGAAGTAGCTATTAAAAGACATAAAATATTTAATAGAAAATGACGTTACATAAAGTATTTTATTAACCATTTAAAAATTAATTAGGATTGGCGAATCGGCTGGTCGCCAAAGGCTGCTAGCATTTAAGGGATTTTTAAAGTAAGGGAAAGAAAATAGTGAAGTTTAATAAAATTATTGAAAAATTACACAATACCTAGACAGACATTCTATACACATACACACACACACAAAGAGAGAGGGAAGGATGAATTGAATTTATATTAAAGCTACTTGGTAACAAATTCCCATTATCCAGCCTTATAATTGTCTTAGATATGACAAGATATCAATGAAGAGACTCTAAAAAAATAAAGGTTATTCTACTACCATATTGATAACGCAATGTAGTTATTAAAACCTTATATATATCAGTATATATAGCCACTCAACAATGTTTTGTTTTTTAAATATTTGAAATTTTTTGCACTGCTATCAATATTGAATTTTCATAATTTTTTAAAAACATGTTTGCATTTTGTGAAAATTAACATTTTCTGTAAGCGTACAAAGTTAGTAAATTAAAAAAAAAAAAAAAAAAAAAAAAAAAAAAAAAAAAAAAACCCTCGATAATTTTGGACACCACTGTGTATTTTCCTGTTTCTTCTTTTGAAAGTTTAAAAACTTAGTACCTCTTAATTAGTAATAGATTTTGTGAGTCTAGACTATGTATATAAATTTACACAGCATCTACAATTGGAAATTATAAGAGTTTCCATTTTGTTAAAAATAATATTTTCTCTAAATTTACATTTTTTTTAAGTTTCATGGAAAGTTAAAAAACACACAATTTTTCAAAACTGCATACCACTATATTTTTTTCAATTCCTACTTTTAAAATTTAAAAGCTTTAGTACCTCTTAATTACCAATGTTTCTTTTTATGGTATAGAAATTAGCTTTCACACTTAGAGACACCTTTCATCTCTCGACAGCATTTCACATCGATTATCACAATTATTCAAAATATTTTATATTTCTTCACTGCATATTCTATGTTGCTAGCTCAGTTTGATTACCCGGGCAATAATAATAATGAGAGTTAATTAATAATAGTTCTTTTCGGAAAAGAAAAAAAAAATGCAAATTCTACAAATATGAGCATTTAGAATTTTCAAATATAAAGGAACGGTTAAAATTCCTAACCAAACACTATTCTTTGCTTAAACTTTAATTTTAAGGTGTGGAATATATATATATATATATATATGCTGCAGAAAGTTTCTGAAATATATCATTTTTTAATACTTCCAGTGTTTCCATAAAATTTATTTGCATTTGTCACTTTCATATTTAAATTAAATTTTGTTACCTTATTGTTAGATTTCATTCCTTTTAATTACAAGTGATATGTACCTATATTAAAGACAATGTATTTTAAGGTATCTAACTACATTAAAAACACAGGTTACCGACCACATTGGAAAATATTTTTTTTATTGTTACTTCTTCTAGTTTAGACTTAACTGACCAAAACAGTTTATCTTTTCTGGGAAAAGGAAGGCCTGACCTATGATCCCTGGGTTACATATTTTTCCACTAAAATTTCTTTTTAACTTCAATTTTCTCAAAATTTTAATTTTCATAAATATTCTCCACCGTTAAAGTCATTTTCTGATATCTTTTCTAAATATCGATATTTTTGATATCTTATACTGACTGCTCAAGTTATATATTCTCTTGTTTAAATTGTTTTTCAAGAAACGGATGATATTTTTTTCCAATCTGTATATAATTTTTGCGATAGTAAAAGAACATTTATTTCCTAACTTTCAGAAAAAAAGACCTTATTGGTTAGAATTATATAATAGGATTTTGTTTTAAAAAAGTTGGAAATCAAGTAAACAATATTGCTTTAATTTCATAAATATTCGAAATTTTTTTCATTATTTTCAATATTGTGAGAACTGGACAACTTAAGACTTTGTGACACATAGTAATTGTATTTTGCTATAATATTTTCATAAGTTATACTAGAAGAACTCAAACTGATCTTTTTTAAGAATTAATGTTTTTATTTATAATTCAAAAATAATGCATCAATGCTCCTTTCGTACTTTCTGTTTGTTTCTGCTAAATTAAGTAAAAGTAGGTTAAGCAATAAGTCATGTAGAGTGTTATTAAATGTATAGTAATAGTAATATCTAAATAAACATTTCCTTTTCTTTTGTTACCAAAAATAAATAGTGCTTTATACAATAACGTGTAGGTAACAGAAAATAGTTTTTTCACCTTTGCAAACCAATGAATGCATTTTTTATCCCCAAATATCATTTGGATTTTCTTTGAAGTCTCATTTTTCAAACTCATATCAGATGCATTTATCAACTTTCGACAGATAATTTATCAACCTTGACTCAATGAAATTTAACTATAATAAATAGTATAGCAAAATATTTTATTCTGGTACATTGAAGGTATTTCATAGGAAAAAAAATATTTTTAATCCATTCCCCTCTCGTTAATATTTGAAATATTAGTTTAATATTCTTTTACTATTTATCACTCATTTGTTTAAAAGTTCAAATATAAAGATATAATTGTTTTAGAACAAGAGTGATAAAATTTCCTATATCTGTTAAGAGTTTTAAAACTTGCAAAGTTATTTAATGAACCTTGGTATGGATGAATTCATTAATTCGTTATTTCGTTTATTATCATTATCATTAAATATCTTTCAAAGCTACAACAAAGTTTTTACAAACTCAAATATTAACATAAGATTTATATCTAATTGAGAATTACAATATACCGATTCCATAAATTTATATTCGTGAAATATTAGAAATATTTTAAATTTATCTTTTCTAATTAAATTTATTATTTAAATATTTATTTGAAAACTATGTTTTAATCTCATTTTGTAATATGACTGTATATATATGAATACAAAAGGATAATTGGAACATGTCCAACCAGAAAGCTCCAATGCTTGGTAATCATGCAGCATAAACATATATTGAATACAATAAAGTTTACCAAAGATAACAAATCTTATAGAATGAATGGAAGTAGAAAGTTGATTCATTAATAAATTAATTTTATGAATGAATATGTTCACATTTAAATATAAATAAAATATGTATGTCCTGAATTCGTATCTGGTCACTGGTATCAATTCACTTACCTACCCCGCATTAATACAATAAACAGATATTGATGTTCAGAATGGCAGAAATTATCCATTTGACAAAAATTTAAATTTCTATGTCTTAAAATATTGAAAATTTAACACACAACAACCTTCGTCAATACTTGGTTTTAGGTGGAACGAATTAAATGTACCAACAGATCATACTTCAATGTTATATATAATTATAAATTATTGCGAATTTACACAAAAAATTGAGTTTATAATTCAAATATGTTTGAAGAGCCTTCTGATAATATTTAACTTGAATCATTAAAAATTCTATATTATATGTGTCTACGCTAAAAATTTATCCCTGTAAGTAATTTCTATGAATCATCAAATGCGTAACAGAATGGTATGTCTTGTTTTCATAGATGCTTATTAAATTTATTATCAAATGAGAGTAAAATTTATAATAAAGAATTTCAAGTAAAAATCAATATTTCATGATGGAAATTGTTATCTTGATATAAACAAATTTTAAATAAAGGTTTATTTAAACAATATATTTGAAAGTTTTAATACAATTCATAATTTTAAAAATAAATTTAGTGAAACATCACGGAATGTTAACATTTATCAATTTTAATCTAATAAAGTTTTTTCAGTTTCTGCTCGTAATTTTGCTGTAACAAGACATATTGGTGAAAAACTGATTTCAGAGGAGTTGCAGCTTTGAAAATTTATTCAATTGTTTCAAAATTAAAATAATCGAAATTTGTTAAGAACAGTGAATAATCGATTTTACCACCAATTTTAAGAAAAATTAAAAAAAAAATTAGTAAAGAACATTTTGATTCTTTTTTTTCCAGAAATGCAGGAAACGTAAGAATAATTGATTTATTTTCAAACGATTACTAATATTACATATGTATAATATTGCCTCCCTTTTTAACTATTGCAAGATAGATTTTTCAGATGTTTTAATGGATACTGAATTAGTATTCGGACGAGACAAGAAATATCTCTAGAAGATGCTTCACACTGAACAGTATGAATCATTAATACAAACAGTTTGCATGTGCAATATTCATTTTTGCAGTTGATGACTTGGTATGCTACAGCTGTGATTCTTTATCTGGGCTAATCTCAACTGACAGTTTCTTATTGAAAAAAAAGGGTTGCATGACCATCGAGCGATTTCTAAAACACTATCAACAAAACATAACCTTTATTTTAGAATTATAAAAGTGATTTTGAAACTAAAAGAAAGCTATGGCTTACTAACTTGGAAAAGGATAAACATGTTCTAAAATTGTATGTCATTTCAGTGCTATTATTGACAAGGAATGCATTTTCTGGATTCTGAATAAGGAGTGACACATGAATATTTTCAAAATGTCGATAACATTTTAAAATTTGCTACCTGATGATCCAGACCATGGGAAAAGGGCAATGATGTTGAAAAGCTAACTTTCTAATGATTTTATAACTAACCTAAAATAGGTGGTTTATTCCGCACAGTGCATTGAAACATTTTTTTATGCTTCACAATTCAAAAATCTACAATTGGAAATATTACTTAAAATTGGTGAGATGCATAATTTGATTTTTAAGGAAGTCACCAAAATATGATTAGACAAATTACATCACATTAATAAAAAAGAAGGATCACGTTATGTCACCATGTCAAGTTTGGCAATTATTTTCATCAACTACACAAACATTGGTTCAACAGAGTAAATACAAGAAGTAAATCCATTGAAGAATTTGAGTTAAAACTGTGCAATCTCAATAAATACATATTCAGCTTGAAAGTAACATGTAATAGTTTATTTTTTAATTCAACGATTTTTCATCCTGTTGTATTTATTATTTGTAATTGCAAATATAAGTAAAAATTTAAAAGTGAAAAAAATGGACTAAAAATGAGCATTCAAACTGAAATGAAGAAGAAAATGTTTTCGTCTCCAATTTAAAAACTCAGTAAGTAAAGAAAAACAGTACCATCGCAAGCATATATAAATTAAATTGTTGTACCATAGTTACTTTGTTAATATTAATTAAATATAAATTCATGAAATGAACAATTCCATTTAAGCACCTAAACAGTGAATTTATGCTAATGGATGTCAAATAATTAGCAACGCATTCTACGAGAGTGGGTGTTAGATTTCGGCAACGATTATAGTTGGGAAAACAACTTTTGCCAATTTAATAATCTTGCTCTGCTGAACACTAATTAGTACTTTATTTAATGAGTCAATTACCTCCCCAGTTAAAATTCAGTTGCCATGAAAGAGGCGGTTATAATTTCCTTTGCACAATTTCTGCTAGTTTACACATTTTGAAAATTTTATACTACGAACAGCATATGGAACCATGGATTCGGAAAACTCAATAGTAATTGTTACAGAAATAAACTAGATTATTGGATATTAACTTTTAACGAATATCTAATAAGCTAGCTTACCAAAAACTATAGAAACTACCTGATTAAAAAGTTGGAGGCAGTACTCGAGTTAGTTAAAATAAAATAAATACTAGTTAATATCATTTGAGATTTTGTTTGGAATTCCAGGAACTCCTTTTTCAGAAGTAATTGTCCTTTTTCTCATCAGGACTCTAGTAAAGGAAATTATTTTATAGCAGTGGAGTGTAAGAAAAATATAGTAATTTTTGAGTGTATTTTGAATAAATCATCAAAAGAAAATATATTTTCTTTTTTTATAGCTTATTTCAGAATTAGAAGGGGAAAATAATTAAATCAAAGAAAAATGGAAGTTCATTCCAATTCGAAACATTTTCGAAACAAATATTCTATATAAATAAAAACAGTCTTTAAATATTTACTCTGAATTACAGTAAAGATAACATCCACAGACACACAAAACTTATTTACTGTTATTCCAGAGTAATAAATAAAATTGTGAAAAATATTGATTTAAAGTATTCTTAAAATGTACTCAAGAAATGTTAAATAAAAATAAATTGAAATAGAACTATTAAAACTGAAAAGTTATGCCTTTTTTTCAAGATATAAAACAGAAATTTTTATGTTTAAAATTTTTACAAAAAAGTACTCTGGAAGTAGTAATGCAATATTTCATATCTATCGACTCAGGGGAGTAACATTTACGGTTCGTTTAAGCAATCAATAATCATAACCTTTCATGTATTTGAGAAAAATAGTTGTTTGACATATACTTCCTTTATTATCCATTTACATGGTGGCCGGCACACTTAAAAATCTGTCGTGATCCCTAAGTCCTCCATGTCGAGATTAATACTACCTGAGTTATTGGTGCAGAGGTGATCATTCTGTGATTCAGGCCTAAATTACGGTTTGCAAATGAGTGAATGAAATGGATGAATGAAGTCTGCCTTGTAAAAAATGTAGTGACTATTCAGTAGCTAAGACGTAATCTCAGATATAGATGACGCTACTGAAAAACCGTTGATTTCGTCAGCTGGCTTGTCTATTACGTACCATTAGAAACAAAAACAACAACATACTTCGTTTATTCACTGCCTCAATTCTTGAATATAGTGTAGATTAAAGTTTCTTCAAAGAGAAACTAGTTTCGAAACTGAAACCTGGAAATACAGGTTTGTTGCCCAAAGACCAGAGACCGAATTCTGTAAGTCGAGAATAATCCTCAAGCTATATTCCATCGCAAAATTTGTGTATGAAAATGATCCCTATGTAATGTATTCAAGCATTTTTTGGAATTTTTTCAATATATGTATTTAAGACTTATTTTTATGCAATTAAATTTTTTCCAATCACAATACTTCTTCTTTAACAGAGTGTGTCCATCATCGTACTGTTCTTTCTTGATTTTTGCATGGCTTATATATCTTTATTTCATCAAAAATTTAGCCAGTCGTGGCAATTTTACCTTTTCTTACGAAGTTCAATTAATTCAGTTATTACAGTTATATGATGCATTGTACACAATAGTACATTCATGATTGTGACTTAATTATTTGATTGTAGTCTATTGCCGTATAATGCTAAATTTATTCGGTATTGCATATTTTCAGTCCAATAGTGATTTCACTATTGGATTAATAATGATAGTCACTTATCATTATTTTTAAAAATATTCGCTAATTAAAAATGTATTAAAGTTTTAGTTTGTGACAATTTGAACATTTCAATTATTTCTCATGTAACAAACAATACGAATTGTGCGACTGTCAACCAAAAAATGCTTGCCAATTCAAAATAATTAAATATTTCAAATCAAGTTTGATAAAAGAAAATCAGTTAATGAATTTTCTGTTTTGCATGAAAAATTTTGAAACCGAAAAGAAAATTTCACATCCAAAAACAAAATAACCAACTTATAATCATAGAAGTTTGAAATATTCTGATGACAATAAGTGTAAAAAAATAAGAATTAATTATTTCTTTATAATTCGTAACTTGGCTTTAGACCTTCATACGAAAAGCTAAAGAATAATTCAAAAATATTTTACTTTATTTTAAAAGTTTGTATTATTTCCAAATGATAACTTTTTAGTAATGTGTATTTTATTTAACTAAAATAAATCACCTTTTTATCAAAATCTTTTTTTCCAATTTATTCCTTATTGAAAAAGGAAAGATGAACGAAAACAGCAAAAAATTTGAGCTTTTACCAATACTGTACTGCCTTTTATTCAATTTCAACTGAAGTAAAGTAAGATGCTCTAAAGTTAAAACCCTTTTACACCGAGCTGTAGACGGCATTCGAAAGAACTTTGCTTTTTAAAGAAAAAAATCTAAGAACACTATTTCTTAAAAGGCATGGGGTAAATTATTTTTGAACAACCGCTGCGACAGAAAAAGTGTCTGTCAATTTAAGTTTCAATTTGGTACTTCTCTGCAAAGATTTGAAAGTAATTTGGTTCGAAAAGTGCATTTTTCGAAAGTGCAGACAAGTGCAAATTTTCTGGTTGCATAATTGTATTTACGAACTTTGAAATGTGCGTGCATGCTTCTGTCAAATTGTGTTTCGAAAGTTTTAGCATAGTTATATTTAATTTATAAATTGTTTGGGTCTTATCATTTATGAATTAAAAGTGTGAATTTAAGTAATAGAAAATGTTTTATTACATACACATTCAAAAATAAGCTTTTACTAACTGAAATTATTAAACGATTAATTATTACAGTTGTTTCAATAATTAAGTATAAATTTAAATAAATAATTTCTAAAATTCTATCTAACTTTAAAGCATTATTATTTTCATTTTAATAACGGAAATACTGAAATGACACAAATTATGACAGCATCTAATCTTAACTTGAATTTAAAATATCTTTTCATATTCAATGATATAGACAACTTTTGATGATAATTAATAATAGTACTCAAAATTTATAAATATAATTAAGTTTTCAAGCATAGCGTTTTCAATAATTACTCAATAAAATTAGACAATGAATTTATTTGCTGCTTATTTACAGAACAAAATGACCAAATTAGAATCACAAGAATTTAGCAATGATTCAAAAAATCCAGTATGAAAGAAATTAAATTCAAAATTTTAACTTCAATAAATTATTCTTAGAAACCTATTTTTAAATAACTTTTAGCTCCTTGTATACGAAATATACAAATAGTAACTATTGTTAAAGTAAAAAAATTATAATTCGAGATTTTGATTAAAACTAACTTCCTTCTACCTAAAATTATCACCCTTCTTTGAATCCGAATACATTTTTTAAATGTTGTTTGTATCTCTGTATTTGAACGAGATAATTTTAAAACGATTTAAGATGAATGAATGACGGTTAACAATGTTTCAAAATTTTAATATTTATTCCCTGGAGAGTATAGAATAAAAGACGATTTTAAGACAGTTCTCCTGAATGCTAAATACAGAGTTAATAATCCCCTGCCTTGGAGAAAATTTTAAGGAGAAATTGAAGATTTCATAAATTATGGGAATTTCGACGACAAACTCATTAGAATGCGAGTTAGGTGATTTTGTTTTGCCTTACATAAAAACTATCAAATTTTAGATCCTCAGATTTACAGTCATTCATATGCTGAGTAGGAAGTGGATAGTGCAATTAGTACTGATCGAGGACATCAATCAGTCAGAGTCAATCGCAAATCCACTGTCGAATTCGCTTGAAACAAGTAGCTGGTGAAGAATTGCAGACATTCGAGAGCCGTACATATTTCAATACAATCGCTCTTCTAATGAATTCTGCTTGATCATTTTGGGGTTTTACGGTGGTTTACTGCCGCTTTCTTTTTTTCGTAATGTTATTCACTGTTAAGTGCTGTTCTTATGTGCATTTGCATTATTTTTATTCGTTGAGGGTTTATGTTTCTTTACAGAATAAAGCAACATTATTTTTTATTTAGACTATTGAGTTTTTTCACCATACATTCACTTCAACGAACCCTATATTATCGGTGTGTGATTTTTCCGTGACGTTAATGTCAAAGGTTTTATACTTTAGTATATTGTATTAACAAGATCCCATGCGAAGATAATTGGAAACACCGATTTAAGTGACTTTAGTACTTGATTCAAAAAAATATCTGAATGCTTGTACCAGGAAAAAAAAGAAACATGATGACTTAAGAAGAAATAAAATGAAGAACATAATTCAAATTATTAAAAAAGAATAGGTAGAAATCTCAGAATTAAATCAAGATAATTATGCATTAATTGACAGATATGTAGGAAGAATGGAGAAAGACAATCAAGGAGTAAAATGTGATATTCAAGGAGAGACTGAAAAAGAAAGCGGCGAAAGCCAAGTAAAAGTAAATAAGGAAGTATGAAGAGTAATTACCTTCATTGAACAAAACACAGCTTTTAGGGAGAAGAACCAAAACGCAACAAAGAGATGCAGGTACAGGGAAAGTGCCAAATGATTACAGGAAAACAAACTTATTGCCATTTTTTTTTAAAGTGATAATATCAGTCTCAAAATGAAATTTCTGAAGAAGGTTTGAAAATTTTCCAACCTTCTTTAGAAGTGTTATTTGGAGAATGTAATTCAATTTTGAAAAGTAATTGTGACATATCTTGTTTCATGTCAGTAGATATCAGTTCTAAAGTAATTCTGCTGGAAACAGGCTTAGCCCAGAAGTTTGAGACCTTCTGTTTGCAAGTCTCCTAATGTTTTCTTGTGGAATGAAACTGATTTAATCTATGTGGCTGGAATCTTCGATGCGTTTTATTCTTGGTTTTGATTTCATTAAAAAACTTTATTTTATCGTGGACCTGAAGAGGACTATGATGCAGGTTTGAGACGAGCCATTTCTTTTGTTTCCGGATAAGGACGTCGTAAAGGGGGTCTTATGCAAGAACACATTCACTTTTTAAAGGATTTTGTTGCAAGAACATATACACTTGTTAAAAGATGCTGTAATGGCTGCAGTCAAAAATCTTGTGCCAAAAAATAAGGGTCTTGATTAGAACCCTCCCTATATTGGGTTAAAAGGGACCTTGAAACATGCATTGATTAAAGGCTTCTACTGAGTATAATCTGACCCTGCTTTTGAAGCATGACATAACCTCTATCATTGGGTTTCAAGTATTTACTTAATATTACGTACTTAATATTTTGTCTTTTAACATCCTTTAGTGTTATTTTTTTAATTCGTATTTGAAATCAGCTAATTTTATCACAATTTTATTTAAAAAGTAAAAGTTTATTAATTTTTCCAGTTTTTATTAAATAACTTCACGTTTAATATAAAACTAAAATTTAAAAAAAGCAAATATTAGAAATTATATACTTTAAAAAATCTCGTTTTTCATTGTATAGTTAATGCAACGTTGTTGTTACTTGCACCTCTTACACAATAAATAAACATGCTTTCCCACGCTAATAGTTAAATCGTAAGGAAGACAGATTTACAGTAATATGTATTGAATAGTGAATGGCTGGGACGTCAGTGATCCCAGAGTTTGGTGACCATTTGGCGACAAAAGAGATAATACCTGAAACATCGAGAATTTTCCCGATCCATCCATTAGAAACCGACATACATCAATAATGCTCCTGATTGGTTCAGAAGATTTTAGCTGCGCCTCCCACCGCAATATATAAGGCAGCCACTCTGCTGAGGGGTGTTCAATCGAGAAGACGAGAAACGCGGCAGAATTGAACCGAGAAGACCTCAACTGAGAGGCCTTGCAAGGCTAGAAGAGGCAGAGAAATAATTTCAGCTGGTTAGGGAGAGTGAGTGTAGACAGAATCCCTTAAAGATTCTCTCTCCTGTTGAATCCTGTCTGGCCGCTTTGTGAGCTGTGGATGTTGTCACTAAGGAATTTCTACCTGTAGACTACTGTCGCTATTATGAACTACTATCTACAGTAGAGTATTTGCTGTGTGCTGTCCTGTGCTTTCGTCTCGGCTGTTTAGAGTTATTTCCTGTACATAGTAGTGTTGTAAATATGTGTCCTCTGTGTACTGTCCTGAGTTTGTCCAACAAATAAACTTCGTCTGTGTTGTATCGTCTACTAAAGGACTAATCATTGTGTGCCATCATCATCTTCTCACACCTTACCCACCCACTATACAAGTAAACGAATCTGATAAATTAATATAAGGATAGGAAATCCATAAAAAATTTCAAAATAGGCAATACAATGCAAATGATGGCTAAAAGAAATTTTGAATGAGAAATAACTTATCATAAAACATTAATCAAGTTCATTTTTTCTAAAATAAGAAGTATTTTTACAGAATTATAATAATCATATAAATTTATATATGAAGTGAATGTTATATACATAACTCAGAAGTAAAAAAATAGTATTGAGCTTTCATTAATATGTAGTGTGAAATTCAAAATTTGAATTGAATAATATGTAAGATATAAAAATATAAAAAATTATTTTTTTGAAATTATTAGTTTTTGAAATGTTTTAATTATATGCGTTCATAATTATGCGCATCCCGTTTAAAAATATACTTGAATTTATTACTTAGTACTCATTATTTAGTGTGTAAATTGCATTAGACTTTCATTCTGTTTAAAGACAATGTACTTAAGAGAATTTATCTGTATTCATGTAATTCTGTATTCAGACAATTTCTTTTATTTTAGAATTAATCATTTCTCAATTTCCTGATCAACATTCCCCTCCCCCCAAAAAAGCGTCTTCACAGCCCTCGAGAACTTTTGATATATGATTCAGCCCAAAATCTTTAATAAATGAATTTGGTCAGAAATATTTGAAGGCAATATATTCGGAATTTCGAATACCAGACACCATTTATGTTAACATATCTTTAGACTGCGTCATCTGTAAAGGCAAGTATTATTTAAAAAGTGCTTGAATCTTTATTTTGAAAGTCTGGACATGACACTGTAGAAAATATTATTCATAAAGAAAGCATAAATAGTAATAATCCATAGAGATTTATAACCTGTCTCAGTTATATGTCTCTACATATATATTTAATATACATTATTCCTATTGTATGATTAAATGTTAACGAGTTCATGTTCATGATTATATAAAAAGATATCCCATTTAAAAAAAAGTCAGTTCTAAATCATCCGTGATAAACTAAGACGGATGGTTAAATTGACATGGGGAAGAGTGGCTTTGTCTTGCCATGCTTTCAGGAAAGCAAAAATTAATGAATTTAAATATTTACTAAAGAAATAAATACTTTGAAATTGTAAGTGTACTTAAGTTTTCAGAATATTGCTTAAACATTGGGGAAGAAAGAAGAAAATGGAGGAGATTCTTTTTCAAATTTTGTTGATCGATTTATAAAAAAATGCAAAAACGACTTTTAAAATTACTTCGCATTTATTTTCAAAAACTTTCTGTGTACGAAACTTTTTTTGAAGTTTTAAGGGTAAAGTATGTTAATGATAAATTCGATGCATAAAACCCCGTATTATAAGAAAATACACATGAATTATTTTTATAGAATTGTGCTGAGGCATTTTAAACAAAGTAAATACTCAAAAAAGGTAATGATGCAAAGAAACCAGAACAACAATTACAATGTAATAAGACTATCGAATTAAAATATCGGAAATCGGAAATTACAAAGTAATTGAATTATTACAAATTATAAAATATGCAATATAATTTATAGCACATTTCAATGTCCATGTTTAATAAAAATCTATAATTTAAAGTAATACAAATATGTAATACAAATTATTTCTTCACTTTTTAAAAAAGGGTTTCATACTTAATATTAAGAACGCGAAGTCTTAAAAATTCTTTCTTAACATATGGGAACTTTTCTATAATTCTATTTCAAAATACAAAATTCAGATTCTAAGGCATTATTCATATTATCAATTTTTTTTTTAAATGGCATGAGATTTTAATTATGTCTTTGATAAATGAATATTTTGAGAACTTAAGTGGCATATATTTTGGAAATCTTATTCCCTTTCATTGAGATCAATAATTTTTCAATTTATTCTCAAAATGAAAAATAATTTTCTTATAAGGAATCATTAACTAAAATTGTTTTAAAACAAATATAATATATATTTAGAAGGGTCTTACTAAGTGGTTTAAAAAACATTTCTATCTATGTCACATGATACATATTTACATTTCATTTAAATATCCCTACAAAGAAAGCTAATGTACAAAAATGTAAATATTAGCTGAAAATTTTTAAACTTTTAAAATTTGATGAATAAATTCATTAGAATAAAAAGATATTGCTTCATTTTAATGATAATTACTAACAAACTATTGAATGTTATGTTTGTTGAGAATCGTGATGTTGTTTATGCATATTTAAATGAAGCTTGTTATTGGATTTTGAAACTTCGGCTTTATATTTAAGATGATGAAATTAATTTACATTATATATAAGAAATACTTAAATCTAAAGTTTTCAAATTAATTAGGAACTTAAAGAATCATATTATTCTGTAAAAGTTCTTTTCATTTCCGAAAGATCTTTTACAAATCTTAGATTTCAGATCTTTTAGATTGAGAATGCTTTAAAACGATTTATGGATTTGGTTTCGGAAATATCGAGTGCTGAAAAATAAAAAGTCGATAATGGAGTTGAGAAAATAAGTTACATGACTCATGTTAATTATTTGAGATTGTTAAAAATTAGCTATTAAAAAGAAATAGTTCTAGAATATCAGTGGATCTTGTTATGATAAGTGCTCTGTATCTCAAAAATCAGGGATATATTGAAAATGAGTTATAACAATCTTGTGGTGAGATATTTATTGATTTTGGAATTAAAAATCAAAAGAGTTTCAGAATGAACATACGGAAATAATTATCTACAAGAAAATAATGTTGTTGCGGATGTGAGAAAAATGTTTCAGAAAAAAATACACGCATTTAGCTAGTATATCAATTCTATAAAAAGATCATTGTTTGAGCAATTTTTTTCCTGATCATTGTTGGGAAAAATGAGATTAACCCGAAAAAAAATTACTGATGGACGTAAATTTTTTAATATTGGAAATAATACTTAGTACCTAAAAACAAAATAGGATACATTTCTCATAAAATGTTACGTCAATCAAGTATAAGCATCATTCCACAAAAAAATCTATTTATAAACAAGAAATTAAGAATGAAACTAATAATTGTATAACACCAGTCAGTATATCTTATATTTATTAAATTATGATAAAAATATTAGGGCTAAGAATGTGATGCCGAAATTGATGAAGATGTGACTAGACAATTAAATTTCATAATCTTTGCTGGTAAGTAAGAAACTGTAGTATGTTGCTTTCAAGAAAAGAATGCAGGCATTAAGGCAATTACGGTTTTCACATACATGGAAATAATAATATTATAAGATGTGAAATATTAATAGTCTATGCCTTAAATTTGTCTACTGTGGGTCTTCTTTTAGAATTAGTTTATTTTTTCAAGGCTAATTTTGTTACCTCCATAGTTTATTCTGAAAATGAATGATTAAGGTTTGCGCAAGATATGTAAAACAAGTGACTTGCTGGCTAAACAATGAATATAATTTAATGTTAAAAAATTCTCCTCTACTTTCTTTTCGTAGTTAGTTTTTTTATCATAAATATTTCAATTATGATAATCTTCAGTGACGCTAAGCTATATATGTGGAAATTTTTGAATCACCATCTTTCATGCATTCTGTCAGTTATAATTTAATATTTCTTTCCCAACTAAAAAGAGCTACTTCTGCTTGACCTATTGATTTGTATTTTTTTTCCTTTTGTTAAAATAGAAACAATTCTTGTTAGAATGCCATAGCATTTTTTGAAGTTTTCAATATATAACTGTAGGAACAATCCACATTCCCATACATGTTTAGATTTCACTACAGTTACTCTTAATTTAATGGTAGAAAGCGTGATAAATAATTTAAAGTGCATTGAATTTTAATTATGTTCAGCTTATTATCATTAATTGATATTTCAAACGAATTTATCAGATAAACATTAAAATTAAATTTAAAAAGACATAATGATACAAAAATTATATAAATTAATTCATATATACTGCATAGGTATCCACACATGTAACTGAAATTGAGTTAGTCGATACAAATGCAGAAATATTGAGAAAAAGAGTGCGAAAAATGGTTTTACACACATTAGTTTATCTTAAAGAGAATAATAAACTTTATTAAAGAATAGTGTTACCATTTTCATTTAAGTACTTACAACTTCTAAAATTATGCTCAAGTGCTAAATAATTAGTAACTCACGCCATGAAAGTCAGTGTTATATTTCGGCAGTGATTATAGTTGAAGAACAACTTTTGCCAATTTAATAGTTTAGCTTTACTAAGCACTAATTAGTACTTTATTTAATGAGTCAATTCATTTTCTAGTTAAGAGTCAGTTACGTTTAATATGGTTGTAATTTCCTGTTTTAAATTACCTCTTTAACTTTAGTTGCATGAATTTCGGTATGAGTAAGAAATATGAAATATTCCAAATTTTGTTCTTTTTTAGGGAAAACGTTTAAGCAAGACCTTGTCACTTAATCAGCAGTTTAGATAAATTATTCGAAACGAGAGTGTGGCAATGAAATGATGTGAAATGTTTAAGGATTACGCTTACTGGAATACTTGTTTGAAATAATTTATTGAAAAATATTTACTAAAATCCCAATGTTCACCTAGTTAAATGATATTTTTATAGACTGAATCATGAATATGCTAACTGAATTTCATTATCTTTTCCCTACTATTTTAAAAGAAATATAACAAAGCGGAACATTTTCAGAAACCTACATTTCTTAATGTATGTCCGAATTCTAGTCTAATTATTCTTATTAAAAATTTAATTATAATCTAAATACATATATATTCTTCTCCATATTGTCAAATAAAAATTTTGTATTGAAAAGAAATAAAGTGCTCTAGGAGGAAGCATGACTCTCTATAAATTATAATTGCATATTATTAAATAGCATTTTGTATTTTTATTTGGTAACTAAATTTATGTGCAATATGCCAAATGAAAAATAATTTACTAAAATAAAGAAGACCATACGGGCTCCATACTTTTGAGTTTAAGATACTTTTTGTTCTTCAATATGACAACAGAGTGGCTTGTCTTTTTTATTATATAGAAGGAGCTATTTTGGTGCTCTCCTTCTCACGTACATGTGAGATATCATTAATTTCCTGTGATGTATATCTGACAGTTGTAAGTGATATTATATATAGAAATATAAACCTAGAATGAGCTAATAGTGGACAAAACATTTCAGTATAGATTGGATTTTCATTACTTTTCTTTCCATTTTAGGTGAATCTTGTAATTTTCAATCTTTATCATAAGAGGGGGACAAATCGTGAGCCAGAAATTCAATCACTAAACTTATTTTCCATTGACAGGAATAGCATTTGAGGTCAGAGAGGTTCTATTTGTAACATTTTTTTAAGAAATTCTGGATCAACGGAGAAATTAGTTTTCAAGTATAAGAATCATAAACCACGAAATGGAATCTTAACCTAAAGGTTACTGTCGGTGGTCTTTAGGTTAAAATATTCATAAGTGATAGAACATCTCATTATTCAGTGCTCTGACTATAGCTAGAAATGCTCTTCTTATCTCATTTATTTTATTTCCCATTTTCAGATGACAATTTAAAATTTTATTTTCAGATAGTTAAAACATGTTGATGGACAATAGAAATCACAAACTAATAAAATAACAAATAATATTAATCGACAAAAATATTGTCAATGAATTCTAATCGCAATGGTTTAAAGATTTAAAAATGCAAATTTTTATTTGCTGAAAATTTTAGTATGTAAAATAAATCAAGATTAAAGGATTTTGCTAATTTATGAATAGAATTTGTCAATATTTTCTAAAATTTGGAATTATGATGTTTAAAGCAAATTTCACAGAAAACTATTTTAGGAAATGTAGTAATATTTATGTAATATAATGAATAATTTCCAATAATATAAATTATTTTTTTCGCTTTGTGATGTCATTGATGTGATACAATATGTATTCGAAAATTCGTATTTATCGCATTTTATTGTGTAGTTTTCGAATAAAATTATGTATCATATAACACTAGACCCCTTAAACTAGATTTAGACACCCCTTGAACTAGATTTATTTTATGCGATTTATATATAAAATATATTGAAGATTAATGCTTATTCCTTACTTTATACGATTTACTGCTTTCCGGTTTTAAAGGACACGAGAATTACTTTGGGATATATCTTAAAATACTAAATTGAGGTTATACGATGATCACCATACGTGAGCTGATTGCTATCTCCTCATCAAAATCCCACATCTTTGAAAAGCTATTTGGCTCAAGTCAATGGCTTTAGCGAGTACCAAGTCTACATAAAAAGTGGAAGTGAAAATCCGGTTTCGAAAATCTACCATTTTGGTCTACATTTCAAGATTAGGTCATCGAACACACATATCCAATGTAAATAATTTCAATAACCGATGAGCATATCTTAATGAATTTTTGCAACTGCTGTGGATATTGGACATGATTATAATTTTTCTATTTAAAATATATCCTTCCGAAATCAGGAATTGCTTGTGATAAATTTTACAAAATACAGTTTATTTATATCGGCTAATTGAAGCTGCAACAAAATGTGACTGTGGTTCAAAGGAAAAATGTGATTCCCTTTTTGAATAATTATCCATGTTTGATTAAAGATAAGTACTTGCTTAAACTTACAGCACTTTATTAATGTTTTAGTCTTGGTTTACTGACTATTTCTTTGATAGCAGAAATGTTTATCATATTTTAAATATTGATGTGGATCAATCAAATGCGATAAGTTGCTTTGAAAATTAAAATGCTCTTAATTTGTTCTAAACAATTCCCTATTTTATTCTGTGAATTAACCAACTCTTTTGTTTAATTATTCAGGTAAGTGCAAACTAATGTATTTTGGTTAATAACAGATAAACCACTTCTAAAATGAAATTATTTTTCAGTGGGAAGATAAAGTTAAGAGATCGCAATTATTGGGTTAGGGAATAAGTTTGTAGCGTTTATATATTTACGTTGTTTTTCAACGATTTTTTTGCTGTTCGACAAAGTGTAGAGTATAGTATTCGATTGAGTTCTTTCTGCTCTACAAAACTGTGCTAATCGTCTTTTTGAGTAATTTAATTTTTTATTACTTTTAAGGCTTAGAAATGGAATATACAGGAGGTCAAAATAAATATTTTCGACACCTGCTCTTTTTCACTTTTCATCCAGGCCAAAAAGCTGCCTAAGCAGCACGGGGCATTTGCAACGAATACGGAGGAATCATAAGCAAGTCTGCAGCACGAAATGATCAAGCCTGACCCCAATCCAAAGAAGACCATGATCTGCGTTTGGGAGGGGGGGACTGGGAGGGCATGGTGTACTGGGAAGTGCTCGAAAGGAGTGTCATGGTCACCAAGGGGCTCAACATAGTTCAGATACACCGCATGTAAGAGGCTATGCGACTGAAAAGACCCCATCGACAAGACTAAACCATACTCCTTCACGACAACGTCAGGCCCCATGTTGCCCAAGTCATCAAAGCCGCACTCCAAGAGCTTGAATAGAGGTTTTTCAGCATCCCCGGAGATTCTCCGATTCTTGCGCCGTCGGATTACCATCTTTTCCGCTCCCTGTCAAACTGTATGAGTGGTGTTACCTTCGACAATAAAGAGGGCCTTAAAAACCAGATCGGCCGATTTTTGGAGAAACGGCATCGACAAATCGGTCTTGAGGTGGGAGGAGGTAGTAAACAACAGCAGAAAATACATAATCGATTAATCGATTGTTATTACTAAAGATTTTCTTTAAAAAAATTCTTTGATAAAAACACTACGAATTTATTAGCCAACCCAATATATCAAGATAAATTTAATGATCATAGTGCTATATATTCTGTAATTAAAATAAAGAGCTTTGAAAAAGATATTTGAAACACATTATACCTCAAAATGCCAGAAATTGATTATGTGAAATAATCTTAAGATACAGAAAATTACATTAAAGTTTAAATTGAAAGTTTCTTCACATCGTTAGCCTTTAAACGCCGACAGCTAAATAGCATAAAGGTGTTGTTTAACATTAATGGAAATAATATGTACTACATTTTAAGAGTAATTAATAGATGCTCCTAAAGGCGAAATCAAGAGTTAAAATATGAATCGGGAAATAATTAAAAGCATTAATTATAGAATTTTCTCGGTAACAATTAAAGTTTTAATATACTCATATTTATTGCAAAGTTTCGTAATTAAAAGTAGAACTGATATATTAATTACTTCAACTCATAAAGGATAAAGAAATGAAAGTTACAGATCAATAGATTTAAATACAGGCTTTCAAAACGAAATTCAAGTTACAGATAATTATCACAATAAGAAGTTCATGAGATTGAAAATACCATATATGCATACTCATTCACGCTCGTCAAAAGCAATTAACAAAATTTACGAGCTGCAATATCTTGTGCATCAATCACTGGATTTCATTGTCTCTTTTACAATTTTATAAAGACAAGCTAAAAATAATGCACTTCCTGTGGATGGCATATTTAGGGACAATAAACGATAGTATAATGGCTTCAGTTTGTTATAAATGACATAATAGCACAATAATCCTAAAATTGAGGTTATAAGATTTTGTTTTTCATGATTTTTAACTGTTCATCGTGAAGAATATCATCATTAAACATAACCTGCACATGGTATATACATATTTTTAAAATGCCATTGGCGATTATTTAAATATAGAAAATGTTTGTTTAACAATTTATTATTTGAGGTAAAACATATCGTCTGGTACCTTTAATTTTTTTCCCCTTCAAACTATCGCATGCAACCAAACTGAAGATAGAAAAATATATTTTTTTTCTTTCCGAAGGAAGATATCCTATTTCAAAATTCACAATGATAATAGTTCAATTTTGGGTAATGTATTGCACTAAAATTCATAAATATGAAATAAATAACATTATTAATTGGAAAGAAAAAAAGGCACAATTATTTTTAAAATGGAAAGATAACTTGAAACGGAAACTCGAAAAATGTATGTATTTTTTTCAAATAACCCTAAATTGAATCTGCTAATAAAAAGCAAAAATTCACAGATGCAAAGAATTACAAAGTTTTTAAGTAATTTTGTAGGATCTCATTCTTTCACCTTCCCAATAAATAAAATAATATATCAATATTTACAAATAGTACAAACTCCATCAAATAATCTTTAGGACATATTACCCTCCCAATAAGGACACTTCAAATATAAGGAAGAGAAGCTTCCGGCATGTTGGTTAATTCTCACTAACTGAGTGTTTATAGAAATTTTGTAGAATCGATTATTCCCTACCGATGACGAACCGTACTTCTCAATAGAAGGATTGTACCTTGGTCAGTGATGGGCCTTAACAATCAACCTCAATTCCAGCAAATACTATAGCAGTTGTCCAGTCATTCATATTTACATGTATTTCAGGCTGGCTGAAGAACTGTCAATGAGCGATTACTATCTTTTGCCGAATCATGTGACTCAACGCAGAACAGTAAGAGCGTAATAAATGAAAAAAAAAAAAACCAACAACAGATCAATGCAAACTTATTGTGTCTCATGACGAAACACGGGTGTATTAAGAGCAACAGAATAGGCACATTTATTACTTAAAATGAAGAGAAAAGTACTATAGAAACCTTTTTCAGTCAATTAAAAAAAGTTTAAGTTAAGATTTTATGATTGTCAATTTTTTTTTTTCCAAAAATGGCAAACAACAAATAAGAAGAGTGGGAAAAACAATGTTAACATCAATTCAAAGTTGAAAAAGGGGAAGTTTTATGTCTGATATTTACAGTATAAACTCCAATTGTTTACCGCAATGTCTTTCAAAGTAGAGCTTCATAAAGACAAAATTATGTTATACTTCAAATATACTTCTGATTAATAAGGCTGGTAAATATTGCACATATATTTTTGCAGCATATACTATCGAATTTTCTTGAATTTTCACTTACAATTATTGTGTGTCTACATTTTAAGCATTAATTGCAAGACACCGAAATTATTCTGAAAATGTGCAAGCAAATTTTGTAGTTGTCATAATTGCCATTTTATATTTTCTTCTTGTATCTGAAAAAAAAATCCATGCACATTTTTTTCAATTCCACATAGTTTCCAAGCATAATTGCTGAGAATGGCTTTCAATTTCACTAATCTATATCCAATTCAATTTTTTTTCACTATGTGTTAATGAAACTATATAAATCCTCCCATTCTTCCATCCTGGAAATATTGCAAAATCACTGATATTCAACAGACGTTCTTGTCTTCAAATCACCTTATTTGCTTTAATATAGGGGCAAGAAAATAATAATTTTGTCTAGATGAATCCTATGAGTGTAGAGAAAAGATTGAACACTGACGATAAATAACCCTAAAGACAGCTATAGCACTCTTCATAAGTAAATGATATTAGATTTTTCAAGCAAATTGAATTGCATTTGTTCTATTCTTAACTTAAGCGTTAAAAAGATTTATTTCTTGAATAATGTATCAGTGCTGTAATCATTTTCTCTCATACTGTGTATTATCAGGGCATCATATAAGAGGAACTACAATTGCTCCCGTTCAATCGCGGGTCTTTTCCTCAATTATCTGTAAGTTTTCAGAAGTAGTATTGAAGAAAGATCATTTTCACAATCAGTATCTGAAAATAAGCTTTCACGCTGGTTTCTTGTTAACGTTGAAAATGAAATGAGATTTTGGGAAGTTTTAGATTCTTCTTTATTTATTGAAATATTAAGGCTTCTACATTCGTTTTTCAAAATATCTGTCATGTCAGTCAAAATATAAGTCAACTCTTAATAGATTCATCATATCGGAACAGGCATTTTCACCTTTCTCTTAAACGGTTATTTTATTGAAGTACATGCTCTCAGATTCTCTTCTACCCTCTGCACGTCTAAAACTGAGGAGAACACAAAATCGCATTTTGAAAATTGAGGAGAACACAAAATCACATTTTGAAAACTGAGGAGAACACATTTCATTTCTATATTTGAAACAATATTCGAATTTTGAAAATGAACAAGATTGTTCATTTTAAAAATGCGATTATAACTTAGAATAGGGTGAACATAAATCTTCACCATATGAAATTATTTGAAACAATATAAAAGAATATTCACCAGGATGAACAAAATATTCAATAGCAAAATTTATAATCATGAGTGCAAAATGCCTAAAACTAAAATCAATATTTATTATGAAAAACAAAAAATAATAATTCTTTACTTTTTATTGCTTTTAAGTGAAACTACTTAAATTCATCTCATGTCCGAAAGATTGGACATTATTTTGATATTAAAATGGTAGCTGTTAAAATATTAAAAAATCAGTGTTTTACTTCATTTATAATTATTTTTAAACTGCAGGATTTTTTTTTACCTAGCATGACAAAAAATGTTTTGCTTACTCTTTTTAAATTGCATTATTCAAAACAAACTCAAGTTTTTAGAAGAACGTAAACACAAAAAAATCGTCATTATTTACCAATATTTAGGGTGGTCTTATTAAATTTGTTGAAAAGAGACGAAGATGCACTCAAGTAAATGTCATTTTTTTACGCCACAGCATTGAAAATTATGACTTATTAAAAAATATAGGTTTGAAAAATAATAAAAATGTCATTTTTTATAAAAGTCAAAGTTTCTTAAAAGGCGGAAACAGTTTTGAACACCTACAATACCCCATAAAGGACCTGTCAATTGAAGTTCCACTTCGGTATTTCTCTCTAAAGTTTTTAATATAATATATTCGGAAAAGTTAAAAGAGCAGCAAAGTGCAAATTTTCTGTATGAGTAAGTGCATTTTGAAATTTTGAAGTGCACGTGCTTGTTGCTGCATTATTTCTGTTTCAGTAGGGTTTTTTTTGTTGTTCGTTAATCCTCATTCGTCAGTTGATGTATTTGTGAATTGAATACTTTAAGAAAACATTGCAATTTTTTCATTTTCAAAATAAATATTATAAAATTTTCAGCTCTTTATTATATCAAAAATTAAAGGCAAAATATACGATGGCACTTTTTAGAAATTTTATATTTGTATTTAATATTAACAGCTCTATGCGTATTAAGATATAATTAAAAATGATAAGTGTTAATGGAAATTCCAAAATGAGCCCTGCTTTTCTTCTATTTATAATAGTTTACCTGAAATATATTTATATCATTGATTTAATTCTGCGACATCAGTTTATATTCTGCATTATTAGAATCGATGAAGTTATGTTTTACTAAAGAATACAATTATTTTATTATTAATGAGCAACAAGAATTGTAAGAACAATTGAGTAAAGTTATTTTATTTTTATTTTCCAAATGGCTTTACTTACTCCTTATCGTTAATTACGTCTATAAGGTTAAAATGTATTAAATGATTGAGATAATATGTTACACAAATTACATTGAAATGTAGATATAAAATCAGAGTCGGAATATGTAAGATTTATATGATGAAAAAGTCATATTTCGATACAACATAACAAACCTTGCACTAGTTTTATTTATAAATTTTTAAGCAATAACTCATATGCAAAATTTCTTGAAATATTAACATTAATCGAACATTTTAAGAAATAAGA
>JAPMOQ010028185.1:5599-17672 GCA_026543055.1 Argiope trifasciata | reverse complement strand
TTAGGTATTATATTTGTGACAAATGTAGAATCACATTACATTCTTAAAATTTAAAACTCAATTAAAATCTAATCATGCACAGCATCTAACATTTAGCTACTCGTTGTCTTAGTTTCTGCTGTAGCTTCATATTATTTCTTCTAATATAATATAAATCACAAATTAAATACGGGCGTTTAATTGTTTGAATTAATATGGATACAATGTTTAAAAACTATTGTTAATAATCATAGATATTTCTCATAGACATTGTTATTCATCATAGACAAACTTTTTTATACGCATAATATTGTGTACGGATTAGGATATGCTGTGATAGTTGGATTTTGTATGCTATGCCCATGTTAATAGTCTATATTCTACATATTACCGATATAATATTATTGTCAAACATTGAACAAATTGTCAAACAGCATTATAATATTATTGTCGCGATATAAGAGAAAAATCTCAAGAATCCTTCTATTTCAATTTTAGTACCTGCATTCTAGCCAATTCGAAAATTCAATAATTATTCATGTCTTATTATTTTGATTCATAATGATTTTTTAGCTAAAAACTCAAGAATTTATTCGCCATTTGTGTTTGTAGGATTCCATACAAGAAACAGGAAGATCTGTCACAGACACGGTTGCAGTTTTCACGTGTTGTTTTTTTATTCTTGCGTTATTCTTGCTCTTTTTAGATGTGTTCGAAAATATCGCATGTTTTTTTTCTATTATAAAGACTGGTTTAATTTCAGAAATGTGCAGATTTATGGGTTTCCATCGATGACGGGGCATACTTCCATTGGGAAGGATTGTACAGTGGCCAGTGACGGCTTTTAGGACTCAATCACATTTCCCAACAGTGTTACTGTAGAAGTGGTTTGGTTACTCAGTTTCAGAATCCGAGGGCTTTCGGAGGAGTTAACGAGTCAGTGAATGTAGAATCTCGTACAGAATTAGAATGAAAATAGGATTGAATTTGAAATCTGAGTTAAGTATGATAAAACCATTTAATAGAAAGCATGCGCGTAAGCGCTTGACTATTTTTTCCCCTGTTGATTTACAGTTTGAAAATATTCAAGAAAAAGTTTAGAGTGCAATGTACAAATTTTCAAGCTAAAATCTGTTCGCACTTTGTAATTGTTATTTAATTACTTTTAGGCTTATTAAATCATATCAACTTTAGTAAAAGTTTTTCGATTTCAAAAAAGGAAATTTAGTTTTTAATACGTTTCGAAATCTATATTTTTTATTCAGACGTAACATACAAATTAATATTTTTTGTTTCGCTTACACATTTTCTAATTACTAATAAATTATTTTTTATTATATTAAATATTCTCTCAACATTAATTAAAAAATATCTTTCCAAAAATATTTAAATAAATTTATACTGCCTATCCATAATTTTATTTTCAATCAATTTAAAAATATTCTTACAAAATGTATAGTTAAAATGATCCTATAAAAACAAAAATATTTATTTCGAAATAATGATTAGAATTTTTTAAAATGTTTCCTTTGGTTGCAGTATTCATATAATTTCAGTATAAAAACTTTTGTGCTCTTTGGCATAACAAAATGTATCCTTATTATTTCTACGAAAATCATAATCGATATTTTCCATTAAAATACTAAATAATTAAATTTCAATTCAAAAGCATTTCTTTTTGCTTTCGTTTTTCTCATAACCCCCCCCCTCAACTTTAAAATGTTTCCTTTTAATTTAATAAGTTAATTTTTCAGTCAAGAATTTTTTTCCAAATAAAAAATGTAATTATATGAAATAGAAATGTTATAGCTCGTTTTTGCAGAGAAGTTTTTTGCAAATTAATAGAAATTTTCCATTTCAAAGAGACAATTAAGTAAAAATTCTCAAATTTTTTTTTAAATATAAAGTTTCTTAATAATTATATATTTTAATTTTATTAGAAATCATGTTTCATTTTGAATATAAATTATTTAAAATATGTATAATTATATTTTGATACTTAAAACATAAAAAGTTTAAACTGTTGAATTTGTTTTTATCTGCTAGGCATTGGAATATACAAATTCATTTCTTTTTAAAGACGTTTTAAAATTCTTGATGAAAATCTCTATATCTTGTGTTATTTCAACATTTTATCTGAAATGCAAACATAAATAAATTGAATTGTTTGGATATTCAGCTACAATATGTATGCTCTATATCATAAAATAATTTTAATTTTACAGCAGAAAAGAAAAATTTTCCTTTTATATACATAAAAAATAAAATGATATAGACACATTAAGACTTGTTATTAGATCATTTCTCGTATCACGTTATGTTAATAATTTAAACAGCAATTTTATGAAACGAAAATCTATTTATATAAACCGATTACCTATCGTTCTTTTAATAGAATGCTCCATAATTATTTAATTTTATATTTTTAACTGACATAATATTTTCGTTAGCTTTTATGTTGATGATCTGCATTTTTTTGTCATTGCTTTGAAATTTTTAAAAAAGATGATGTTTCATAAAGTTTTTTTAGTCTTTCCAAACTGGTGCAAAAAGAAACACAGATGCAATAAAACATGTTTACTTTGTTCAATATTTTATCGTTCATCAATAAAGACAGAATCGGAAAGTTCGAGACATTCATTCTGGATTAACTGTGTTCAGCGGATGTTACCCAGTGATTATTTAGTTCCGCAGTCGTTTAATCCACGTCAGTTGTTGAGCGCAACATAATCATTTCCCCATCATTCCTGTCAACAAATAATTTATTTTCCCCATAAATCGTCTACTTGGAAGAAAGGTCAAGAATTATTCTTCGTTGTGGTGAAATTATTTGGCTGATAACGTCGGACATTTCTTTTCTAATAATCACTTACTCACTCCCATCTTTATAAAAAATCTAACATTTCATGAAATAAGTTATTTGTTCAAATAATTTTGGTAAACAATTTGTTTGTTCGAACTAAAACTAAACGATTCATTTAGAAGATATACATTTAGAAATTCTTTTGTTTTAAATTATTTTCATTAGTAATTAATAGCTTGCGAAACTTAATCATTTCTATTTAATTTTAAAATAGGAGTGATTGCTTCGAACCAAACTACTATTAAAATGTTTAAAGTAATAAAGGCAACTATATGACAATAATGTAGGCGTTCTTGCATGAGGGTAGCTTGTCTTCCAATAATCTGAGTGTCGCTAGCTCGAGTCCCAGTTCAGGCATGGTTGTTCTTCTTCTGTGCTCTATAAGTCAGGTGTGTGATTGCGATCATCTGTGAAAAGGGTAAGTGAATTGTGTAAGCGAATGTGATGCATGGAGTAGCTATGCCGTATTTTTGATGCAAGTTGGAGCTACTCTGCTTAAATCACTGACAGATAACTATCAGTTGGCTTGTAAAGTGTCATAAGTCACAACACACACACAACAAAAATAATGATTATAATATCATATTTAACAATAATGTAAACATCTTTTTGTGAACTTTGAGGAAAATATATATTTCAATTTTCAATCCCGTGATTAATACATTCATCTTAATATTTTTTCAATTAAACGTATATCTTTTCATTAGTAGTGATTTCTTTTCCAATGCAAACACTGATCCAAAACCCTTAATGCAATATATTTAGTTTTGGATGTATGTAAAGCAATCAATTATTAATGTTATAGGGACTCATATAAACAATATAGGAATTACTTTGAATCCTTAACATCAGATTTCATAGTCATCATACCCGAGTACTTACTTTTCAGTATGAATGTTTGTTAAAAAAATCATTATATTTTTAGATCTTGTTTAAAATAAATATATGGTTATATAGACTTACTTAGAATAATATTCCAAAAATTGAAATTTTTGAAATTTAAAAAACCAATTTCACCAATTAATATTAATAATTCATCCTGAATTCTAAAACTTGTACATAAATGCAAATATATATTGCAACATAGTGATTTATATGTATTGGCATTTCCTTCCTTGCACTTTGTAATGCATAAGAAAATAATCCAGAAAAATTTGCACTTTTTTCTTTTGTATCTAGTCATCTTTGCCGATAGATGTGTATCCATCATGTAAATAGTTTCGAGTTTAGTCATATCTAATAATTATGGTTAAGAACTACAAATTAATGTGTCAATTTAAATAATACTTTCATAATATGTATGGTTTTCTTATTGATTAATTATGCTTTTAAAACGACAAAATTAATCCAGATATTTAGTTCTAGAAGTTGTCAAAGTTTCATTTTCTTATACCTCTCAAAAAAAAAAACGAGAAAGGAACATCGACCACTGAAGAAGCATTTAAAGACTATGTTCTTTTATTGAAAATATACTTGGTGAAATTGTCACATACTGTTTCAAGATCTAGAAACTATAGCCAGAATAAGTTTTCCAAGTATTTGAGATTCTTCACTTCTGTCTCCAATATACTAAAATCATTTGTCGTTATTAGGCTTATTATTGATAATTGATATGAAATCCATTCAACATCTACCTACTTGTTTTAAAGCATTATAAAAATTCATGATATTCTGCTATCGCTCTTTTGACTTGAAGTTTTGCTTACTTACTCTAAGTACATTAAATTATTTCATAAACCCAAAAATGAACAATTCTCCAAAATATTTCACAAATTAAGAAACATATTTACTAATACACAATAAAATTTTCATTTGTGTTGAATAATTCATTCTACTCATTCTTACTTTACTTATAAATTCAATTCAGCAGCAAGTAATTCGATTAGCTACACATTTAACAATTATATTTGATACATCATTATACTATCAATTTTCAAGTGATACGGCATATAAAAAAGGAGATATATTATAAAATATTTAAAACATAGTGAGTTATATATCCAATAAAATTTGCAATATGAAATTATAATGCTCATATATTTATGAAGAAAAGGACGAGTATAAAGGCATAACAATTTTCTTTACTGATTATCGTCCTGATGATCGGTTTTGAAATTACCGACCAATCATGAAAGGTTATTTATATTTAATAACTAAAACATTGTGTTTAATATAATGTGTTTGTTTGATTTTTAACGTTTAAAATTTAAAACAAACATTGTCTATTAATAAAAAAATAAATCTATTGTTTACTGGTATGATATTTTAAATATCTTATTACCTCAGATGATATAATAGCATATGCAAACTTAAAATTATATTTCATTTCAGGAGAAACAAAGTTAACTAAGTAAGAAATAAATTAAAAACTAAAAAAAATTGCTTGGAAAAGAACTTTTATCATTTTTTATACAAAACAAAATGTATCGTTTGGTAAAGATTCAAAACTTTCTTCGTGCTTCTTACATTCGATAAAGTTTTTAACTGTGGCTTTATTCCAATTCGAAGATAGACGGATAATTCCAAGTTTCATTTTAATTCGAAGCCGTCACTTTTTTCTATTATTTTTATGTTTGCAATTACGAAAGGAAATTACTCTTCCTTCTTCATGCTTCAGATTATTCTTTTTATTTCTTTTTACTATTTGCTAGAAAGTAATGGTTTTAAGATTTCCTAAAGGAAATCGTCTTAGAATCGCAAAGGCTTAACGGTCTTTATACATATATATATCTACATTCAATTACTTTTTTTCATACAAAGTTTTTCTATAAGATTTTTTACAATGGTTTACCCAAAGACTTTGGGATTGAGATGAAATTCTTTTAAAAAAGTCTTTTTAAGAAACAGTTTTCAGGTATTTTTTTTTTTTCTAAGTCAAATAATGTTCTTTAAAATGAGAAATAAATTTTAAAATTGGTAGTTCCCAATCTCTGTGTTTTAATATCTCTATTTTTTTTCTCAAAGTAATTTATAATTGTATTGTTTCAACTAAGAAATTGATTTGCAAAATATGACTTCCTTTATTTTTAATTGTAAAAAAATAATCAATTACTGTATCTCTCAAATTTCAAATGCTTTATATTCTTTTGTGCAGAAAATATTCAGTTTTCTTGTAATGTTTTTATAATACATTAATTCCATCTTATTACAAGTGATTTTGTCAATTTTGTTTGCATTTCATTAATATTATTATTGTTAGAAAAAATGTTTTAAATTTTTACTTGATAAAAAGGCTTGAATGTAAAGGAAGACAACAGTTTTCCAAAAGAAAAAGAATTATATAAAAATTTTAAACTTTTTGCATTAAAAAGATAATATGCGAATTGAAACCTTCAAAAAAAGATTAAAATGAAACCAGGAATTTACTACTGCTGCTATACAATTTGAAGCTATTACCAAAAAGGATATAATCGTATGTAAAAATTTTATTCTTATGTAATTAAAGACATCTTAAACGAAAATGCCTTTAATTATTTTTTATTTTTTAATAATATAAACAGATAACATAAAATCGAAAAACTTAAAAAAAAAACGCATCCTAAAACTAAAAAAAATATTTTTTTCATCATACCGATATGTTTCTAAAAGTTTCATCTACACAATCATTTAAGTATAAAAACTTTTTGCAAATATAAATATGCTTGATAAATCTTCTAACGCTTAATGAATGTCTAAGAGACTGCCAACAATAATTTATTTAGTTTAAACCATAAATATTTCCTTATATAAAACGTAACGACATGATATTGTACTAATATATATATATATATATAGATTTATTTCCAAACTTGCGAAATATACACTATACCAGAATATAAGTATTCTAAAACAGTACATACTTTTAAATGTTTGAAAAAATTATATAATCTGCTCTAGAGTATTTAATCAAAATTTGCGGTTTATTAAGTCCTTTCTTGACTAAAGAAATTTAATGCATTCCTTTGACTTTTATCAAATCTCATGTTGTGCAAAATCATTTATCAACTCGTAATTTTAAACCATATTTAGCGGGCTTTGATCTTAATTAAAATATAAAGGCTTAAAAATATGTCTAATTACATTTTTAAATAATGAAAACTAATAAAACTAACAATATATCGATTTTGATACTACAAAAGTCACCAAGTTTTAAATAAGGAAATATTGTCTACAATTGCTAGTTGTAGCAGTCAATAATGCCATAAATATGAATGTCAAAATGTCAAGTAAAAAGAATGTAACCGAATTTGGAATGGAAAGATGTATTAATCAGGCTCAAGTAATTGCGTAGGTAAATAATTGCGCAAATAACAGATAAAAAATTACTAAATTTTGTATATACGGTAGTTAAGTTACATTTTTATTATAATGGCTGCAAATCAAAGTTAGAAACAACAGTTATAATCGCTTCAAGTCAAGAACAGAAAAAACAGACATACAAGGATATATACAACAACCAATGTGCTTTTTGAAATTTTAAATATAATCCATAACTGAGATATAACATATTAAAATTCTCATGTAATGATTTGTTTTATGAAAAAGGAAAAAAAAATACATATCTCCACCAATCTCTGTCATCGAACATATTTCGATATTTATAAATTGAACAGAGTTAACTGACATAATTATTGAACTATATAAGTAAGCATCATTTGCTAAAATCACTTAATATTTAATAAACATTTCTTTTTCCAGCTAAAACTGTAATTTAATTAGCAGGAAATAGGCAGGCGCTATAAACGAAGTACATTCTTCTTTTCAATACTCTAAAAAAATAGTTCCTCTTCTAAAAAAAACAGCTTTACATTTGACGGGTAGAAACTACTTTTGATAAATGATATTTATAATATATGATATGATATTTATAATATATGATGTATTTATAATATATGATATGATATTTATAATATATATTTATGAATTTCGGATCCGTCGGGTTCGTTTATGTGAAATGGTTGTATGGGGTGAGTTAAACACACAAACCCTTTAGTAGAAGACAACTACGACGTTAATAAACATAAAGACAGGGCAGCAAAAATACGACAGATATTTATCGACGACAACTATGTACAGCCGAGATGAATATACAGGTCAGAACAGCTGCAACCTTCAGCAGACAGACAGTAACTCAAACTGAAATCCCGTAGTGGCAACGTCCACAGCACATAAAGCGTTTAGTCAGTATTCAGCAGGAATGGAGATCCTCGGAAGGAATGGAATGCTCTACGGTCTCGCCAGCCTGTTAAAATATTCATAGGTCTGTTCTCGCTTTAGCTGCCGACTCACTGCTTCAATTTGCGACTCCCCCTCATTTCAGAGCTACTCCGTTCACGACACCGACAGAATACGGCATACAGCAATTCAGAATTCCGCCGTTTTTTCGGTATCCTTTAGATGTTTGAGACTATTATTTACCACCATCTAATTCAAGATACTCAATTCAGGTCTCCGAGACTGATGACACAGCTTGAGTGTGCAGGCCTTTTATAGTTCCCGAGAGGCAGGGCTAGAAGCATTTGGACCTATCAGGGCGTATCTGAAAGTATATCAGTTCCTAATAGACGGATCGAAATAATTCCTGATGTTTCAGGTATTATGCATTTTGTCGCTAAAGTTTTTGTCACCAAATTTGTATCAAAGCGCTAAAATCACTGATTAGACACCCGGCCACCGTCCAATACAGATGATTGTCAATCAGTCTTTCTTACGATGGCATTTTTTTTGTGCTGGAAAGCAAAATTACAAGTTCGTAACAAATTTAATATAACTACTTCATATAAAAAAATTTAAAAAAATCATTTTTTTAAACATTTGATGATTTAAAGAGTATAATTCATGTTATATATAAAATTATTTTCAGCATAATTTACCATTTGTATTATTAAAAGCTTGATAATTCTTAAGCATTCAATTTTGAAAAAGAAAATAAACAATTGTAACAATGAAAATTTTATTTCTTTTACAACTGGAGGATATATTTTTATTCTTTAGATTCAAATCATTTAATGTCCTTTCGGAATGTTAGATAGAAAAAGGAAAATAAACAAGATGGTAACGTCTTAATGTCTGTGACATTTAATCAAAGAAAAATATGTATTTCTATTACAGTATGTTTATTCAAATTGTAGCTGATTCTATACTTTATATAATTGCATTGAAATAAAAGTCTTAATACCATAATTTTATTCATGGTCTTATTCCTAAAATAAAATTGCTTTACCTAAAATAAATTGGTAGGATTTGGTTAATTTTGTAAGCCATTATATTGATCATCGATTTGAAGATTCTCTCTACTAAATGTATAAAATAAAATATTTTTCTTAAATATTTAAGAACCATATCCCTAATTTACTAGATTTCCAACTTGATGATCAAACGCAAGCACTAAAACCATAACATTTAAGAGATCAAAGATGAAAAACAACAAACAATTTGAGCATAGTGTACATCGTTATAAGGTTAGAATGGCATAGTTTGAATCGGTAAGGCCTATTACGGTCATCTCATGCCAGTGCTTAAAAGGCATAATTTTTATCACCCTTCAAAAATGAATCTCTATTAAAAGGACTCTCTCGGTTATAAAAATGATGTTAAATTTGCAGAAAATCCTAAGTGAAACGCAATTTAAAGGTATAAAAAAGAAGCATTACAAGATTTAAGTTGTAAGCATAAAAATAAAAGTTTATGATGTAATAATTGTAAATTGTTTTTAAATGATTCAGAATACCTAGTTAAGAACTTTAATAGTGTTTTTATGTGAGAGTTTAAGCAGTGTTTGAAAATAGAATGGCGATTCCAAGAATTTTTTTTTGCATTTTTTTAGTTTTTCATCGTGAAAACAATTGTATGATTAAAGCTTATCGATTAATTTAGGAATACAAAAGAGAGAAAATTCGTAACTGAATTTCGAATCATGAAATATGCTGAGAGAATTAATTTATAAAATATATATCCTATTCTTTCCCTCCGAGTCAGTTAAATTTCAAGACATGTAATATTATAAATAAATTAATTTCTAAAAAGTACAGTAATTTTAATTATTGCTTATCGCGATAATTTTGGCATATTTTCTTAAAAAACCAAAAAGTCTACATTATTAGATATAATTTCCTTTTTCCGTGATAGAGAAATATTTCCGCATTTATTCTTGAAATGCCTGCAATTACTCTTTTTAACATGTTAATTCTTCAAATTATCATTAATTTAAGAATTATAAATATACATTAATCTTTTTACTAAGAGAAAGTGATATAAAGAGTGAAAAATTAATTAAATAAAAATAGAAATATTTTCTGATTATATTTATTCGGAATTAAAAAAATCAAAGAATTTTATCAGCTAATGTTTTAAAAACAGAAAAAAGAATTTTAAAGCGCAGAAAAAAATAAAAGGAGAATATTTCAAATTCTATTTGCATTTTAAAAATTATCAGAATGAAAATATGCCGAAAATAAACAATATCAGTGAATGGCCCCTTTTAATATGAATCAATAACTAATTACAAAAATCATCTAAGTGTATCAATCAATCAACTGCATGCAATGCAGTTAACTATTACAGAATGTTTAATGATAATACAACAAAGAATTATTTTATGATTGATTGATGAAGCATAACTTAAAACTGAAAAATCTCTATGAACATTCATTTTGTTTTTCAGTGATATAAACTTACTTTATCTAATTTTTTTTAAAAAAACCTTGTATATTTTTTCTTTTGACTATACTTTATATATTATATCTATATAACCTTAAATATTCCTATAATTTATGATTCTAAGAAATACATTCAGTGATTTATTTTCATAACGTAAAATATTTCATGTTATTGCAAAATGATAACTCAATTATACATTTACTAAACATTTTTTAGAACTTAATTTGAAATATTCTCGTTTTTTTTTTTTTTTTTAGTTTTTAAATAATGGACATGATAAACTGATTATTATACTCTTCCCTTATATTTGCTTAGAATGTATGTTAAAACTAGCATAAGTATAGCAAATATCCTGTATATAAGCATAATTTGGAATAAAATGAATAAATGATAAATATTTACATCAGAAATATCGTGTTCAAAGATATTACCTTTTACTGTAAATAAGTTAAGTTCAATATCATATCAAACAAGATATATCGTATCAGCCCCTCACTGTAGTTGCACAGCAAAGCAATGCTATAGATTACTTCAGAGCCGGAAATTGAATCCTCTACTTTCAAGATTAAATTCTTCTGTCGCAAAATGTTTATTTTTAAACAAAAATAAGAGATACTTCAAAAAAAAGTAAATAAATAGCTCTTAGCAATGGTGTGAAGTTAATCAAGAAGTGAAATTTATCTTCCTCGAACTATTGATGTATTTCATGTGTGATTGCGTCTCTGATATTTCCATTTTATAAAATTTCATTTTCTCACTGCAGCTTAGAAAAAAGTTGTTTGTATCACTAGTAAACATATTTTTTCAATTACTTTAAAAATGATGAGAAGAATTTATTAACTCCTAAATTTAATATTAAACGGATAATATTATATATATATATATATATATATATATATATACATATATAAAATTGAAATGTGTATATTAACTCCTAAATTTTATATTAAAGAGATAATGTTATGTATATTATATATATTCTCCCTTAACATTTCGAAATAATTAGGGCATTATTCCATTTTTAAAAAAACTGTTAAATTAAGACAAACTAGAAGCAATATACAGAAGCAGTTTTGACCATAAACTTGAGAACTACACAAAATTAATCGGTACAAAGTTTGAATTTTCTTTTGCTATATGCTAGTTAAATCCTGATAAAAAGGGAATATTTTCTAAAATGCTACTGTTTATATATCCTATACATCATGTTAAAATGTACTAAAATATTTAAATATATTACAGCCTTCCTAAGACTACTTTCTTATAACTTCAGTTCAGATTATTAATTGAATTTAATTCGGACAAAAATAATTAAAATGAAATTTATGAAGCGATCAGAATTAAGAAAAAAATTATTGAACACAGAATTGGTTTATTTTATGTATTCATAAAAAAATTACACTCTTTAATTTTATGTTGCACTATTAGAAATTTTTTTTATTCCTGAAAGTATGGCGAATGTAATAATAAAATGAATAATTATGCTTCATAATACAAAAAAAAGTATTTTATTTTAATGTACGTTTCATTGGGCAAGGCAAAAAGTAGCCACAGAAAAGTATGAATGAACATTATGGACTTCAATATTATTAT